>JABXWE010036223.1:0-14922 GCA_014611495.1 Limonius californicus
GATCTTCTTCCTCGGGACAGGATCTTCTTTCTTCTTCCTCGGGACGGGATCTTCTTCTACGGGACAGCATCTTCTTTCTTCTTCCTCGGGACGGGATCTTCTTCTACGGGACAGCATCTTCTTTCTTCTTCCTCGGGACGGGATCTTCTTCTACGGGACAGCATCTTCTTTCTTCTTCCTCGGGACGGGATCTTCTTACTCAGAACGGGATCTTCTTCCTCGGTACGGGATCTTCCCTGTTCTTCCTCGGGACGAACTCTTCTTTCTTCTCCTCGGACGAAATCTTCTTTCTTCTTCTCGGAACGAGGTCTTTCTTCTTCATATTCGGGATGGGATCTTCTTTTTTCTTCTTCAGGATGGGATGACGATGATCGTGTTTTTTCTTCCTCGGGATGGAATACTCGTTTTTCTTCCTCGGGATGGAATACTCGTTTTTCTTCCCCGGGATGGAATCTTCTTTCTTCTTCGGGATCTTCTTTCTTCTTCTTTGGGATGGGATCTTCATTTTGCTTCTTCCTTAGGATGTGATCTTTCTTCTTCCTCAGGATGGAATCTTCTATTCTTCTTCTTCAAGACACAATCTTCCTTCGCAAGATGCGATTTTCTTCAAAATGGGCTCTGCTTTCTTCTTTGATTTTTCTTTCTAAGGGGGGACCTTCTTTCTCCTTCAATTCTTCTTAGGATGGAATCTCCTTCCATTATCTTCCCTCTTCCCAATTGCGAATCATTCCCAGATTTCCTAGTGACCTCCTCTAACTTTATAATCTACAATTATTTTAGGTAACATTCTTTATTCCTCCTTTCCAGAGCAAACTCTTCTTCCTTGATTACTTGCATTCACAATGGTTTCCTCTTTCTTTACCCCGTTTCTCCATGGTGAAGTTTTCATGATTCATTTCCTTCCTTTCTTTGGCGGCTGTCTTCCATCGTACCGTTTATTCACTGCCTTCCGTTGTACCAGGTTTTTCACCGATTTCTCATTTCTTTCCTTACCTTCTTGGTGGGCATTTTCAGTCTTCACCCTTTGGATTGCAGGTTTCTTTCTTTGTTCTATCCAAATGTACTGCTTGGTAGAATCTTCGCTCTTCAGACTTCCCCTTTTCATTTTGGATGTGGCGTATTATCGTTTTAACCCTTCCGTGAAATCTAGAAAACCAGCTTTATTAGATTATGTGGTTGTAACACTTATGCCGTGTCTAACCTTTGTGTATTCTGTGGTATTCCTCCCTGAAAAATTTGCAATGTTGATGTGACGATAACTTCTTTTGTTGGTTATGTGGCGGTAAACTTTTTGCAATCGTCGTTGTAGTCAAGGCGGGATTTACAAAAGTCGATGATCTCTGCTATGAAGTTGACGATTTCCATAGATGTTTCAGCTGTAGTCTAACGTGGGTTGTGGTAATAATTCTCGTTGGAGTCCGCGGTGGCTTCCTGTGAGTTTAGCTATTGTTTATACCATACCTTGATGGGACGGGGAATGGTTTCCTCCTAGACGAACTGTTGGTCATGTTTCCATTGCTAACCCAGGAGGGCTCACTGGTTTACTGACCTTCTCCTAGATGGGGCTTGCATTGGTAATATCTTGGGTGGGCTCCGTGTAGACTTCTTATTTGGTGTGCGTGGACTGCAGTAACATTGTTGATGAATTGCACCTTGGTTATTAATACTCGATTTCTTCCTCCATGGACTTTTACGGCGTTGGCCCATGCGGTCCAATACTGACAAAGGTGATTTTAAGCTGACGCAGTTATGGATAGGGCGCCTGTAGTGGTGCTGACCTTCAAAACCTGCTGTTGCAATCGTTAGCCCACTGCACTAGTGCTGGTGGACTGCATTGCTCTGCCGTTGATCCAGGTGACCTCCACAATGACGCAGGTAGACCCTACTGATTCATCATGGACTGGAATTGATCATGTCTGAACACGTACCCAGCTATTTTTGGCGTGAACTGTGCTAAATCTGGAGCACTCTGCTGAACTCTTTGGTGGGCCCTGCAGGAGTCGACTCCGGACGAGCTGGGTAGACTCTGACGATGTCTTTGAAAACAGGGGAGGGGTTGTAATGGTTATTCTTGAACACTGTTGTTGTCAATTGTTAGTGAAGTTTACAGTGCTTCATCTCGGATGACCGAAGCTTTGGTGGATTTTGTAGGAGCTGATCCAAACCACTTCCACGATGGTTGAGTTAAACTCTGCTGCTGCCGCAGTTGTAGTCGAGCTTGTAGTTGGCCTGATCTTCAAACCCAACTGTTGCAATTGCAGGCGACCTTGACAAGTGTTGGTGGATCTAGATCAGTAGATTTGGCAACCTCTGTGGTGGTCTAGATGGATTCCGATGACGGCATCATGAACGGCGCAGCATCCCCACAGAAGTTGATTCAGGCGACCTGATTGGGTGATTAGTGTAGAGGCCACAAGTAAACCCTGGTGCTGCCTTCCTCGAATCCCTGTTGCTGCCGTCGCCGAATCCCTGTTATTTCATTCGTTTGTATTACTCAAATTTAATTTTTGTTTTTTAATGTCAACCTTGGTCGGATTTTAAGCGGTTATTTTTTTTTGTAGATCTCCATGGCTAGTAGTTTAGTTCTGAAAATACAATTAAATATTAAATTCTGGAGATATGAGCATTCATGTATACCTACCATTGCACCTTGCATCAATTTATCCATCATATATTTATTGAATGGTAAAAGTTGGATTCTTCCTCGTTTTTTCAGTTCTTCTTTCTTCTAAGTGCATGAACCGCGATTCTTCCAGCCTTCTTGTTCTTCAGATTTCCAACGATATTTGTATTAAAATGATAAAGGAATCAAAAATTTACATTTACGTTCCAGCTTCAGTTTCGTTGTACAACATTTAAATACTTGATTTATTTTAAAATACACATAAACAAACGTTTTAAATTCAGCCGTTCACAATTTCTAAATAATTATTATTAAATACACTTTTTTCCGACTACCCCTCTTCCGCTTTTCTAAATAAATTACATTCACAAACTGTATCTATAGGACTTCAACTTAAAAGATTACACTATTTAACGGGTAATTAGCGCAACAAATATTATACTACTCGATACTACAATTATTACAACAGAAAAAGTCCTTATCATATTTCTTCTATAAACACATCCTATAGCCTGCTATGCAACCTGAAAGTAGCGACAGTAGACCAAAATAATACAATCAGCATAGTTACCGATTATTTGTTGCAAAGAAACAGCTGCATTCAAAAAGGGACGTTTCAATCCAATTCATCAAAATAAGTTATGTAGGCACACGAAGTTTATATATAGCGGACCGAGGTAAGTTTTGCTAAATTTAATAGTTGGTAAAATCTCAGAATTTCATTCTACAAGAAAGCAATTTTAAAATAAGTTCAAACCATTAACACGGTTACCACTCTTTAGCTCCCAATCCAAAAATAGTATAATTCTGCATACAGATGTTCTACAATGTTTAAGTTACAGATGAGAGTAGTGGCTATCGAGGTGCTGTTGATGCATTTTCCAACTACAGCTGCTTGTGTGACCGCATCGCAGAAAACCGATCCAGGTTGCATAAGAAATCAATTTGTTACAATGACCAGAATAAGGATTATAAAGCTTGAATCCTCATTTGCAAAATTGTAGTAAAATCGTTCATTCAGTAAAGTATATTTATGCTATCTGTAACTAATCATTTTAATGGAAGTGATTAACATATTACCGGATGGTACTCTTGCTGCCAATATTAAGTGAAAGTGCACAGGGTGGCTGCTCCGAGAGAGAATAGTGGAAAAGATGTGAGAAAGATGGTGCTGTGAACTAATATTATTAACAACCACTAGTGTGGCTTCAAACATATTTCTTTGTTATCAATTAAGAAATGGTAACAGTACCAGATTTGCTAGAATAATTTTAATCTATTCCTTGGGAGTTTGTAGAAGAGCAGTTACTAACACATTTTAGAATTGACAATGTTGGAATTATCCAGATATGGTTAAATTCTTCATAATGAGCAGTATTCGATTTCCTGAAAATGATCATTGTAGAAGTTTTGTTTTTGCCAGTTGAGTTTTTCTAGTTAGAAGAACAGCAGCATATTACATTATTATACATGGTGATGAATGTGGTCCCCATGCTGATAAAGTTGTTGTGATTGCCACCATCACTAGATGCCACTTACTGATGATGATGTACTTAAATTATGCGGTTGAAAGTGGTTGTAAAATTTTGTTAGGTTCTTCTACTAATTTCCTCGTTTTATAATAGACAATTTAAATTTTTCGGAGCGTATAAGGAATCTGTTGTAGTCTAAAAAAATTGTTGCAAAACAACAGTGATGAGAGATTTGTTACCATTTATCTTTTGTGGAACAGCGCTTGCTTAATGAAGATGGGATGCAAGCCAAATGCTTCAATATAGACCAATAACGTTGATGCTTTCAAAATTTGAAATGTTGATGTTGGGTACAACTGCTGAGCTTGGATAGTAGTTGATTCTTCTGAATCCTTTACTTCTCTCTTTATTCCCGTTAGAACTGAGAATGTAACGTATGTAAACGGGTAACTGCCAATTGTCAGTTCTCGACTGGAAGAGAGCATTAGAAGCCACAACCACACCATTATAGCAAACGGTAGTTACAAGGCATGCCTGGACAATGCAGTTCAAAAACAGCAGATTGGATATTATATTTACCGTGCTGGTCCTACAACTCCAGTAGACATCGGGTCACATTCGAGGCTTATTAAGTAATTGCAACTACTCTGTAGTATACAGAAGCAATCATCTTTCATAACATTTGCAGGGCCTGCACAAGTCTGTTGTTTATAGGAGGTAATTGAGCGAAACACAGATGCAGTTATTTTTCCAGACTAATTCTTCTAGCAATTTCGAAGATGCAGATGTTTTCGTGCATATGTAAGCAATCTATTCACATTGACGCAATTTTAAGATAAAACATTACCAGTTAATTGTTGAACAGCTCATCTATTTCGTGAAGTGCCGTGAAAAAGATTGAGGCTACTGTGAAAATAGGCTATTAAAGCCACTGGCATGTGGCTGTAAATTATATTGAGGAAAAAATTATCACCACTACCTGGCTGAATGTTTTCAAATCAGCTGTTCTCCTTTCTTCTTTCCAGCTGTGAAGTTTTAAATACGTAATGTGCATCTATTATGAAAATCATCTTGTAGACCCTCTTCATGACGACAGTTGTCTGAAAGCAGCAATCAGAAAAATCTCTTGCTGGACTGCATTTTCAGGTTCGTATCTAGTTTCAATACACGTTTTCTTGTATATTGACGACCCAGCATTCGTACTTTCCTAATAGTAACACAAGTAATGCACTCACCATTTTGTGTTTAGATCGAATTAAATGTAAAACTACAAAAATAAATGTTAAAGCCAAACCAGGGTACAAGACATCAATAAACACCAAATTTTTAGATTTCTCCTATGTAAGTTGCTTAGTTCTGCAAAAATGCCAGACCTGCCCATCACATTAAACACAAACTGGACAGCTAGAGCAAAGTTCAAAAGCATCCACTTATGAGCTGGAAAACTTGCAACTAGTATACACAGTTAGCGAGGGGTGATCTGGAGCTTCTTCTTTAAACATTATAGGTGCAGAAAACCCATACTATTAGCAGCTAAAACGAGCTTGCAACTACAAAATAACATTAAAGCCACCATCGAAGACATACCGACACCGATGTCAATTAAAAACAAACGGGTACTCATGATGGTTAGTTACATCAACATGGCCTTATTCATGTGCAATATGAAATAACACAGGTTATGTAGTTACCGAAAAATTTGCATGTTCACTGAAAACACTAAAACATGATCTACTGGCTAATCACCTACGAGCTTATTGGTGTAACAATTCACAGTAGCATTGTACATGATGTTGTTCCACGAGAAAATGCCAGGGAAGTGCACATAATCTACATCCATTGGTTACTTTTAATGAAACTGTGAAGCGAGATGGTTAAAAGAGAAAAAATAACACTATCTACTACTTTCAAGACTTCAAAATGTACATAAAACTTCAATTTAAATGTTAAGACATGCTATTACTAAACGTTCAATTTATTAGCTTTTTAAAAAGTAGGTCCGTCAATAATAAAGTTTACCTTTACTTTCCTGTTATTTTTAATGCTTATGTGGCTTCTAGCAGCATCTCTCAAAAGTCTCAAGACAGTATACAGCAGAAGTGCCCCAACTAAACGTTTGTGATGAAGGCGAAATCGATTTCTTTGTTGTATACAGAAATTGGCATGGCAAGCTCATATGCAGGAACTATTTCTACATCCCTAATTCGAGCCTAGATGGAAGCTAGAATAGATGTAACCCAACAGACACGGTTACAGAACTACATTTACCGTAAGAAATACATCCGTCTGCACGTTTTAGATACAATATGCAATGGCAGTAAATTAGTCATACTTAATAATTGCGTAGAATTGGTTTTAAATAATGGAAAATACCGAGACGTATAATGCATATTGCCTTTGCTTCGCAAACACATCTATTTAATAATAACAAACGGTACCTGTACTTTTTAGGAATTCCTCCCATTACAGATCATGCCCTAGGCAACTGATGGAAGGATGATAGATTTGTGGTAAAACTTAATTGTATTGTTGAGTTGATGCAAAAACTTATGTTTCGTGCATTTCTGTTTGAAAGTATGTGCAAGACTTTCCATTCTTCATTGTGAATGTTCGAAGGGTGCATTTTATGGCAGCACATCATATGCGACATTCTTGATGTAGTACAGACATCTAAAGCAAACTTTTAACACAACAATGGCCACATGGGTGGCAACAATGTTTAAAATCTACTCCTACCTTTGCACTGGAATGCTATTTACAAAAGCAATATTAGGGTACTGCCTCCAATGTGCAAATTTTCGTTATCAACAGTAATGCAGACAATGCCTATAGTAATTGTTTATAAAAATGTGTACCGTGCACGCTCCGACATCAAAGTTACAGTATGAATATTTATACCGAAAACTGCAGCAAGGTGGTTTTGGTTTGGAATGCCTGCTCGGATTAATTTAATTCGTGATTTAAAGCCTTTATGACCACAAACCTGCTTGGATGATTATTTTACACTGGTGGCTAACTAAAATGACCGCTATTGATTGCACCCATAAACCACCTAAGAACATAATCACAACAGACATGAGCTACAAAGGGGTATAAATTATAAACTAATCATTACCTGTTCAGACCCTTCCGATTCCTGCGACTTGAAGCGAATTTTAATACCGCAACACCCCACCAAAAGCAGTTTCGATGCAGTCCAACAAACATTCTTACAATAAGAGTTTTTGATAATAGTACGAAAACGGTGCAGGTGAGGAATGTAGTGCAGCATCTACATTTTTCATAGATTTTTTCAAACGTTTGCGTTTTGTATCAACCGGCAAGGTGAACTCAGTACTTCCACGGTTATGTTCTAAAAAATCATTTATAGGAACAACTTTAGCTTACTCTCCTCTTAGGCGCTAATTGATTGTAGCTGGTTGAAGATAATCAGAGAATCTGGGACAGTTTGCGTTGTGAATGGACCGCATGAACTATACTCGAATGTGGGTCTGGATAACCCCTTCGATAACATATACATTTCAATGGCATACTTCAGTACCTTGCCAGGTCATCCATACTGAGCTGTCACCTAAGGAATTAATATCTTACACTAAACAAGTACTGCTTTACTTTCCATTTTAACACAAAACATGCAGGAAGTCGAGAGCATTTTATGTTAAAACAGTGAAACTATTTCAAATTTTCGTAATCAGATTACCTTATTAGATCATAAAGTAATCACAATCCAATTCTATTGGCAATATAAATCTTAAATTTGCTAGCAATACTTATATTGCTAAAAGAATTTAATTGTAATTATTTCATTAATGATTTCCAATATTCTTTTTACTAACTAATTTATAAGAAATCATTCGACCATTGGAATTAAAAGTTCTTGCAATCAAATAAAAGTAATACGATACTTAATATTTCATGCGTTACCCCCTTTACTTATACAACCGCCTGTATACCACTTATAGAGCGATGTGCGGACGCAATAGCAGCAAAGTTGACTTCATCTTCCGAGCATCCACAAGAATCTTATATTCAGGTGGACTCCTACAGGACGAACTAACGTTTTTGGGGAAAGAGCGATACCTTCAACATCAATTGCTTTCATAGGCAGACTTGCGCATTTCAACTTCAGTTTCTACCACAATGGTACGATACGATGAAGACTAGTCTCGAATGCCAGCCAGCAGCGGAGGCAGTTCTCGATCACATGCAAAGTTAAACAAATTAGTAGTAAAGGTTATACCATGTCAATAACAAAGCTGTAAATAGATTTAAACATTTATTATTTTTTAATTACAGAGATCATGTATTAGATTACTTTGAGAAATTATCCTAGGACTAGTTTGTACATTTTAGGCAAATAAAAAATTATTAGGGAACTAAGATTAATTACAAACCAAATATAGTTGGGCTCCGAGTTCACGCAATCGAACCCCACTCGCCCGACATCTCAAGGAGACTGCAATAAAAAAAAATATACATAGTCATCACAGTATTGGCTTTGAAAATTCAAATACAAGTCATCGTTCGACAGGAACTTTAATTTCTTTTAATTGCGTCATAAATTTATTTAGACTATCTAATTCTTCACAGGTCCTAGTGTCCCAAATGGTGGGCGAGGTCACATTCTCGGAAATACTGTGAAGTGTCCAGGTGGTCTTGATCCGCCGCCATCTTTGTAAGCGTTGCTGTTGCTTTCGTTTCAATTCAGACTCGGCTCGACAAAGAACGTTAGTTAAAATGGCTTCAATGAACAAATTTTTCCGCTTTTGGCGTTTCAACGAGATTTTCTTGCATTTTACTTTGGAAATCCAATTTGTTATTTCTCCGGTTTTTACGGAAATGTCGTTGGTTTTTACGGCAACGCCCATGATAAACTTTTAGAATTACGAAAGCAATTTCTTCAAGATCTTTTAAAGGATGTAGCAATCGTGCAAACAAAGTTTAATGTTAACACACCTGAATACTGTAATATTATAACTTCTGGGCTTCTTCCTGGTGGTCGAAACTTCGGGGAGCAGCGAATGTCTCGACGAACAGGAAACACACTCTTCTCAACAAGCCAAGCAGTCACCAAATGACGCAGCAGAGCGGGGGAAACCTATTTATACCCCACACGCCAGCAGATTTTGTATCTCTACACTTTTTTCATTAAAAGTAGTACCACAAAATAATTGTCTTTGTACGTTAAAAACACTGTTTATCGGCAGATTTCAATAACTTTCACACAAAAAAACATCTTACGTTGTTTACCGACACTTTCAACTGTTTCTACTCTTATTTTATAAACAAATTAAACAGAAATAGGTCAAGCTACATCGGCGGAGTATTCAATCGATTGTGCCTACACGCTGATGACGTCAGAGGGTCACTTAATTTAATCTTCTTTATTTTTTGTTAATTTATACCACCTCAGGCACGAAATTAGGACATTATTATTCTATTTAGATGAAACGAGTTAAAAATAAAGAAAGACTATTATAAATTGGGTAATTTTTACTTATACTATTAACTATCAGCAGGTAGGCAGTTGTGATTTAAGAAAACGAACATAAATAGATATGTATGTAGGGTCAGTTACCTCTACTTATTTTATTTTAATTTCGCAAAACGCATTATTACATCAAATTTGTAGCTTATTTTAAAAATTTCTTGTAAGAAAGGAATTAACTATCCGCATCCATCAATAAAATTGCGCATGGTTCATTGTGCTGCATGTCCAATGATGGCTCTCTGAAATAAATTGAATGTAAAATACTGTATAGAACAACAGTTACATATTTGTAATTGTTTTAACATTGATACATAAACATTTTTGAGCTTTCTCGCTTGCTTAACTCAGCAGCATTGTTTATAACATTGTGAAGCATATGGTTTTCTGTAAACAAATAACACGTAGTATTATGTAGAACACTAGTTAGGTATTTACGACTGTTTTAATTGCTTTAATAAATAAAATATTTAAGATTTCTCAATTAATTACCCATAACAGTATGTTTAAAACATTTGGCGGCTAACGGAAATAATCAATTATGTGGAAATTACTTATTTGAATTTATTTATGCTATAGCCTTGCCAATCCACCTCTTACTTTAAAAAACATTTCTTTATGATGATCTGTCGATTAACCTCTGATAGGTCTTTAAGGGACGCCAAATAATCTAATATTAAAATTTCCATGTGAGGACGTAGCCATGATGTTTTCCGGAAGAGGATTAAATTGATATGAAATTTGAACTTGAATTTACAGGGTGTTTCACAAAATAACACCTTCCCCCTCACTCCCATTTTAGTAAGATTTTCTTCATTCTTTATAGAATGAAATTTATAATTTGCTTAGTCATATGAATTTATACATCAAACTTTTTCCATTTTCTTTTGCTTATAATAAATAATGGGCCTGTTAAGGTACATACAATCCATACGTTGCATCAACGTACATACGTACATCATATACGATGATATTCTATTCAAAATTAATGTAAAGAAATAATAAACAGTGCAGTACATATATTCGAACAATTCCTTTACATTGACAACAAACCAGTGAACAAACCTTATGGATTTATTGTTTTCGTGTATTTTTGTATGTTAGAGGGTTGTAACTCCACAATGAATCATTTTCAGACCCACGTCCTACGAACATTTTTTTTGTTAAAATGATAAGAGAATCCCACGCAGAAGTTTATCGGCTAATGTTTAAACACATGCATTGCTTGTTGCATATTTATGTATTTACACTTTCCATGAGATTCTTAATTATTTAAAGACGTACTTCGTTTTGAGATAAAGGGGGAGTAAACTTCCAACCTCTTTCCCTATGACGTTCTTCTTAGACTCAAAACAAGATTAACAAGTTAGAAACTATGGAAATATCAACTGAACATAGTCTTTGTATTATTTTTAATACCTGACCATGTGTGTGTAAGAAATAAGGATGGTTACATTTGTATACCCTAGTAACTTTATCGTCCTACCCCGGCCACTCATACACATAACATCCTTTGTTTCAGTATTGGAAAATCGGCAATCTCAAGTACAATTGATTTTTCAATTAACATTTTACCCTTTTAGTGTTTCAATAGTTCATCCAAGTCGTTAAATTATTTAATAGATGTATAACTGTATACATAAGTATTTATATGTATGACTTGAGTGAATTAAAATTCAATTATTCTGAAGTAGTTATGAATTGCAATTATTAGCAATATTTCAAAATCGTTATTCTAGCAACAAAAGAAACCGCTTGGAAAACCAACGGTTACCGACCTGGGGGACAAGTCTATTCTTGTTTGTTCTTACCTTAAGGGGAGTCAATGCATGGGTGAATTGCAGTCCTAGACTTCTGAGAATTACGATGGGGGTAAATTCTGTATTATACATCTTGTGCAATCCATCAATTGCTAACATTGTTGGCAAGTTATGCCTTTGTCTCTGGGTTTCATATTGTTTCAAGTAATTTAAACTGCCTGAAATAGAAAATCATTATTAGCAATATTTTTTTTCATTCTGAAATGTATATTTTTAGATATATGAGGGGGTATTGATAAGTACTTAGCCTACCATATAAAACGCCACCATATTTCAAAACAAAATTTTATTTATTCAACATAATCTCCTTTAAGACTTATACATTTAGCAGAACGTTTATAAAGTAATTCTAATCCATTAAAAAAATCTTTGTCTTTTAGTCTGCAAACCACTCCTCAACGGCACATATTGTTTCGTCATTTGTTGAAAATCTTTGACCTCTCAAATGTTTTTTGAGTTTGGGAACAAATAATAGTCTGACGGTGCTAAATCCGGAGAATAGGGCGGGTGGTTAACCAATTCAAAACCAATTTCATCAATTTTTGCAGTGCAATCAACGACTTGCGAGCAGGAGCGTTATCTTGCAAAAAGAGCACACCTCTGGCAAGTTTTCCGCGGCGTTTTTCCACAATTTTCTTATGTAATTTAGTTAGCAACTCAGTATAATATGCTCCCGTAATAGTTCTACCCCATTCCAAATAATCTATCAGAATTATCCCATCTTTGTCCCAGAAAACTGAAGCAAGAATCTTGTCAGTCGATTTTTGATCACGACATTTTTTGGGTCGTGGAGAACCAACATGCTTCCACTGTTTGGATTGCTCTTTAATCTCTGGGTCATAGTGATGGATCCACGTTTCGTCCATAGTAACAAGCCGATCCAAAAAGTTTGAGGAATCTTCTGCAAAACGCCGGCAGATTTCCTTTGACGTATCAATCGAACGCGCTTCTGATCAACGTTCAAACATCTTGGAATTCATTTGGCTGGAAACTTTCTCATACCCAAGTCATGATGAATAATGTGATACACACGTTCATAGGAAATGTGCAATACTTTTGCAATATTCTTAATCCCAATACGTCGATTTTCTAAAATCATATCATGGACAGAATCAATGTTTTCCGGGGTGGTCACAGAAATTGGTTTTCTAGGGCGGTGCTCATCTTCCACATCTGATCTTCCTCTTTTATATTCCGCAACCCACTTTTTAATAGTGGCGTATGAAGGACACTGATCACCTAAGGTTTCTATCATATCAGCAAAAATTTATTTGCCCGATAACCCTTTCAAAAATAAATACATAATAATTGACCGAAACTCGATTTTTTTAAATTCTATGTTTTTCTCAGACATGCTGTTTTCAAAAATTCACGGTTTGATCACCGTTCAACTTATGGATGTCATTCTTTGACAACTTATTCATAAAACATCATAGTTGTAACAATAGCAACCATATTCACTTTTATTTACTAGAAACTTTCCAGGCTAACTAGATATTAATACCCCCTCGTATACTAAAAAAAGGTTCAGCTTGTCATGGTTTAAAAACATAAAAAACATAAAAGAACGGACAGAGCAGGACACGGCCACTCTATTCCAGACTACATATGACAGAACAGAATATAATATGATGATTGCCAACCTCGTTTGAGACGGCACCGGAGAGAGAGACGAGAGAGAGCGGAGATCGCAAGAGCACGAGAGACGAGAGAGAAGAGAGAGAGAGAGAGAGAGAGAGAGAGAGGGAGAGAGAGAGAGAGGGAGAGAGAGAGAGAGAGCTTGTAATTATTAATTTATACTATTACAAAAATTTCTTAATGTTCATTTTGGTACAAAATTAATACAACATAATAAATCGGAATCGAAAAAAAATTACTTTGAATCTTGCCGACATTAGAAATTTATTGAAATTCTCTGTACTAGGTGTTTCACAATAATAATAACAAGTAGGAAATATGTACTTAATGTAATAAATGTAAATAAGGAACAACGAAGAAAGATTTGTTTTGTTATATATTATATACATATGCAATTAAGGCTTTTACGAAGTCTTCTTTGTTAATATTTTATTTTAATTGGATTGGTAATATACCTAATTTCCGCTTTTATTTATTTGAATGGAGAAAACCTGTTATTTTACACACTGCAATAGTTCCTGGAACCCAACTTTCTAGAATAGGAAACAAAATGACTGCAAGAGTCAACAGATGCGTCACTGTTTAAATAAATAACGTTTAGAAACCCGTTTTCTTGTACCGTCAATGTAACACAGATTTTAGTATCTAATACCCTATCTAGGTATGCAATGCGAACATTTTACAAAGCAACCCTTATGTCTTTTTGGAGCCTGCAGTTAGCATGTTTTCTACCAAAGGGATATACACGTGTTTTGCTATCATCAACATTTTTTAATAAATGTCATGCCTTGTATTTGTCAAAATAGAACATGACCAGCAAATGCTACGCCTTAAGTTATATTCGTCCCAGTCTGCCTCAATCACGATTTTATTATAAATGTATCACATAAGCCTTGAAAACGAAATTTTCACAAAACACATCGTGTAAAGTATCAACATTCATTGAATACTAACATTATGTCAATATTTTTCTGTTGTATTGTGATTGTAAATTATGATATCTGATTAGATATATGCAAAGAAAAACCATAAAGTGGGCGAGTTATTTAAAATAATACAGTCCAATTCACATAAGATGAGTTCGGATACAACGAGGAGGTAAATATTTGAATAACAGTTACAGCAATCGCTCGTCCTGGAAACAGTGAGCAAAATTGTTTAGTTCAAATAAGTTTCTGTAATTTTTGCAGGTTGGGCATTGGCGCCAGTATTAGCTTGTATAATATCTACAAAATGTTCTAGCAACGCACTTTAGATAATCCTTAAAATTCACGGTATGTCTCTTAAATTAGAACCATTGACAAGTTATTTTGATTTTTCAAATTCTAGTAGCGATGCAATATTTAGTTTTATAAAATATTATAGACATAATAACAGGAATTTTGTTTTTTTATAGGAGGGACCCCTATGGGGCATGCAGTGCGAATACGCGCTGTCAGTCGAGATCACTCTGAATTGCGGTCCGATGGGCCGCGTGGTCGTATCCCGGCCGCATTTCACTTAATTGAGTTTAGGGTGCGTATTTCATGAATGGCTAGTATGTAAGGGATGCCCGCAAAAAACGGGATTTAACTTTTAAAACACAAAACAGTAAACGATCGTCGAATTATTTAGACAAAGCTGTTTGTGCATCTTTGTATGTGTTTGTTTTTGTATAGTAGAGAACGACTATTTACAGATTTTATAACATCCTTTTAAGTGTGAAAATGTATTTTTGATGATAATAAACAACGTAATGTCAGTTTTAGTTTCGTAAATAATTTCTTAATTTTCCGGAAATTACGTTGAAATGGATAGGTACCTACAGCAAGAAAATATTTTGAATCTCGTTATTGCTGAATTGGACTGTACTGTTACTAAGCTTTCTGACATTTTCGTAAA
>JABXWE010036225.1:0-18137 GCA_014611495.1 Limonius californicus
CAGAGTGTACATGGGACCGCCCTTTAATTGTCGTTTTACCTGGCGCTCAATCAGTGAGTGTGCTGAATCGCCCTCATTTTGCGTATGCCCCTTAATTGGGTACTTATGAGTAATGCTTCTGAGTTTGAGATGTCTTATTGCATAAAAGTAGAGTGCGACCATAAATTTATTCTTCTGTTGAACAGCGCAATTGTCCGAATAAAAAATGACGTCTTGATCACCAGCTAAGGCTTTTTCCGTTAAGTATTGTAGAACACACGTACCCAATTCGTTAATGCCCCTATGCCCATTTGATTCGTCCCACACGAACACTCGCAGTCGTTGCTCTTCAGATTGTATATAGTAAAATTGAATACGTTAAGTTTGGATTTGTAGTAAAATACCAATACATTACCCTTTGGCATTTGCACAACGGCTTGCAAGTCATACACCGCTTCTAGAGCATCTGTTTCTTCTTCTTCTCATGTCTTGACAATTCTTTCTCAATAAGATGCCGATCATAATATTCTTTCAACTTCTGTTTCTCATCTCCTTTGGCATTGTTATATGAGGCACACGTTTCACATAAGTCTTTTTTCGGTGTAAAAAAAGAAATATTAAAGTCTTCCGTAAATATTCTATAAAACATTATGTAGTTATCAAAGGGTACATTTTTTTCTTTGCAATCATTTAAGTAGTCCTTATGCAGATCAGCGATAGATTTACTTCCATCAATAAAAAGTTTAGTCGTATTGGCACGAGTATAATGGCTTTCTATTTTTGGTATTTTCTGTATAAAATTTCGAACACCTTTTTTAGACTTGCATCTATCTTCTTTTGTTTCCCATGCTTTCCTCGCTTATCTTCTTCCAGTAAAACATTTGCCACTTTATTTCGCTTTCCGTGGACAGTACGGATATTACGATCATTGATATCTAGAGTATTTCTGAAAAATAATTTGCAGACCGTATTTTCGCATCATTATGGCGAAAATAAAAGGCATTATTATTGTCCCTTTTTTTCTTGTGCCACCAATACGTACATACTGATATTTTGGGTGAATAGGTTCCATGTTATTTGCAATAAATTGCCGCTGCTTTTCTAAAAGCCCCAGTTCCCAATACGATCGAAAAATTTGCATTCGTTCGTCGTCAGTAAATTTAGAGAAACATTTTAATTTGCACTTTTCTGTACAAGGAGGTTTCATATTTCTGTCGTTCCGAATATTTTTCTCATTGTTGTGCATTCGATATTCTTTTCCAATGTTTCTCAATTTTTTGTTTACGTTCCTTTTCCAGGTATTTTCATTTCTTTTCCTCTTTCTTCCTTTTTTAGGCGGACTATGCAAAGTGGATGCTGAATTGTTTGTACCAGGATTGGTATTCGCACTCGCAGGAACATTGAGATCATTCTGATCATTTTCATTTAAATTATTTTCACTGTCACTTCCACTGTTGGTATGATCAGGGACATACGAAGTATCATACAATAAATCATCATTATCTTCTGAAGATGAATCTGTCGTAGAAGATCCAGAACTAGAAGAAGATGATAAACTAGATGAAGAAGAGCTTGAACCAAAGTTGATATCTTTTTTGCTTCAGTATTTAGAATTAGCTGGGAGGTAAGAGTCACATCTTCTAAAAACATTTTTTTTGTAATAAAAATTTAAACAACATAGTTTTAACGTACCATATTCTTCAAGAGACGGTTCGATAGACGTAAAATCTGATCGGGATAGTAAGGAGTCTTCTGAATGAGCTGTTGTATTTGTTGTTATCTGCAGATCTTTTACAGTTTCTTCTGGTTTGTTGACGACCATCTGCAAAATTTTCCTTGCTCTAGTGCTCGGCTGCATCATGGTATTTCTACATAGATAGGTAAAATAGTTACAAATTATACATCAAGAAATAAAATATCAATAGATGAATATTAAATGCGGAACCCTAACGTTTTCATATCATAAAATAAATATGTGAACTATTTTCAAAAATGCGCCAGACCTTGATTTTTCAGACCCAGTCATAAAATAAAACTAGACACTTATACCCCAAGATTCTGATAATTTTTACGGATGAACGCCTAAATACCGCAATGCAACTTACTCAATCCGTAATAACAAAAAAACATGTGTTACCTACCCATGTTATCCAAGATACTACATTAAAAATATTTTGGCTATAACAGCAATACAGACGTAAATCAAAATGATTAATAATAAAATTTTAAATTTGTATACATTTTTTCTGTTACAGAGTCATAATGTAGTATACTTCAAAAAACAAAGCTAATAAATAGTACATGTTTATTTGCAATATCGTCTTAATACAATATAGTACACTAGCAAATAAAATATCTTTCTGCTAGAGTGTCTTATAATGGATTAATACGTAGACACCATTACTTGGTTTTTCATATATAACGTCACAAGTTCAAATACTACGTTATTCGTTGAAAAAATAATGTAAAATATTTTACTTACCTTTGCTGCACTATCGTCACAACACGAAATAAGACACTGTTTTAGAAATTTGAACAACCCTTCCTTCGTTACAGTTACTCGGCAACTGAAATATGACGCTATTGAAATTAGCACAGAGATGAGAAGCAAACCTTTGATACCGAGTTTTTCGACATCTGGCGGCCATTATGGAAAGCTCAGATATGACACTATAATGGATAATAGGGCTTTTGTTTCCGATCTTTAATGTGTAAATAACTCAAAAATGACATTTTTTGAGTTGTGACGTTCTTGCAGCAAATGAGCGATATGTTCACTCCTGAGGCTCACAATGCGTTCAGAAGTCACATGCAGACAGCTAACCTCAACATCAAATCTAACCTTTTTGCATACAAGCTAGTATTTGATGCATTTTCAACAATTTCCATGCATAATAATAATAAATATATTGTTTATTAGAATGTACTTACTTCTGGAACCCATGACAACACACCAAAGCAAAAATATTCTCTATACGCATATTTCAAACAACTGTAGACGTGCACTTACACTTAAAACCGCACAAAAAATGGTCGCGTCTACGTCTACGCAACACTCATAATCATGTGAGCCGGGATTCAACAATGTCTCACCTTATTTTGAACCTTAAAACTAGAATGCATAAGACCCTCACAATAGTGAGTGTACGGAGCGAAAGGGCCAACCCGTCGAACAGAGAAGAGAAGTTGCACTACATGATTAACGATTGTCAAAGATGTTTGTAAGACAACCGGGACCGACGGTTTTACGTGTACTGCGAAGCACGACCGGTTGCATATGCCGCTATGTTGGTCCACCCATCCGAGTACTAACCAGCTGCACTACGAATACCGTTTGACCGGCATCCGCAACGCTCTGCTAGTAGGAAGGAATAACTATGTATAGTATCTTCCTAAAGTTCTTAAAGAAGCATTAAATTTGCGTATGGTAAAGTAAATTACGAGGGAAACTCAAATACTTTTCTACCTAGCCATAAAAACAATGGTTGAGCGGCCCATGCTATTATGGTTATATTTTCACAAGTTTTTGATAGTTGTATATGCAACTTTGTTTAAATCTGCACACCTGCTTCAAAAATTATTGTGTTCAGTTGTATGAAAATTGATTGTTGTAAATATTGACCACCGAAGTGTAATAAAATTTGTCAGAAAAGAATCGAACGGCCCGAACACTATCTATGACAGCAAGGTGATGGTTTACGGAGAAGAAGTCTTATTACAAGGTTAAATTTTGATATAAACAATTTCGTTGGAGATGGGAATCCGTTAAGGATAACTCAAGGTCGAGCAGACCGTCAGACGCGGCTAATAAAGAAATGCACCAAAAAGTTGATGCTAGGGTGCTGGAGGATCGACATTGAAAGTTGCAACTGTAGCTTCAAAGACTAGGAATTACTGAGAAATTACAAGAAATGCCTAACTTAACCGTTTGCTGGGAAACTAATGGCACAATTTTCCGGGACATGAGGGGAATATTGTTGATCGAATATATGCCAAGAAGCACTACACTTACTAGATTACCAACACTCTAAAAATTTTTAGAAACGCCATTTGTGACAGACGCCGACATGTACGTCAAAAAAGCATCTTGCTTTTGCATTACAATGCACGAGTCCACAAGGCTCTAAAGGTCGTGTCTGTTTTAGAGGAATGTGGGTTTCAGGGGATTGATCGCCCACCTTAAAGCCCACATATAGCACCAACTGATTTATATTTGTTTGGAAAACTGAAGATAGGGGCGGGGATAGCTCAGTAGTAGGAGAGCCAAGCTTTGGATGTAATAGTCCAAACGCTTCCTGGTTCGAATCACTCCAGGGTCGGAAATTTTTCTGATTCCCTAGGTGATCGGTACTGGGTCCCAGTCTTCATTTGCTACTGGGGATCAAATTAATGGCACTCCTCGTATTACGGTCGTATTAGAGGAGTAACAAGACCATAAACAAAAACATTCACACACAACAGACAAGTCAAGCACGGTTTCGCACCAACACGGTAACCCGCAGGGTCGGGTCCTGTTGTGCATAGCACAAACTAGTTAGCTTAGCCTCACACCGCGTCGACACTGTGCAAGCGGTGCAAACGAGGATCATGATAATGATGATGATGGAAAGCTGAAGAGATATTTAAGAAAACGAAAATGTTACTCAGATAACGAACTGAAACAGTGCGTCAATAACTACTTTGCTAGTCAGCCAAAGGAATTTTGTTCTGAAGGTATACCTAAACCAACTTCCGGCCAAATAGTGTAAGTGCGTTAATATAGATGCATGTCATATTGAAAAATAAAATTAATTTTTTTGTGTCCCTTCTGTTTCACGGGTAGGTAGATAAATTTTTGAGTTCTTGTTGTATTAAAATGCTTAGCATGTTGCAATGTTTCTCGTACTGACACACCATACAACCTTTGTGTTCAGATATAACAAATGTGTCTTAGTTTACCTACATGCGTCTAAAATTTAAATACATAATATATAAAACGTAGTGGTTAACACTTACCAGCTATTTTAAACCACAACATAACTGATATTTTAGAAATCACTATTAGCTGTATTTAAATTATGTGGTTTAGCTGATTCCTCTGTTAGTAAACAAGCTTAGCGAACTTCTTACAACTGCATGGCAAATTCAGAGTTCTCGAATCTTTGCTACAAACTGGAATAACTAGTTAAGCGTTTAATTCGTTAAAAATAATTTCTCTGCTAGGCGATGATAGCTGATAGTAATACTCTACCGTTTAAGATTATTCATGAAATACGTGACACCAAGCAGCACAGTAATTAAGTGTGTGTATGTTATGGAATTAGTAACGAGGGGGTCATTAGTATTATTCTAGTAAATTGTACCAGGTTGGGCAGCAATTAAGAATATGACTACATGAAATGCTGAATATTTTTTCCACAGAGGGTATTGGAAAGACGATAATAAATATTTAATTATGAGCACTTTACACACAACTGTTTATTAACAAATTTGTGTTGTATGATATAGGCCAATCGAACATTCCCGACAGGCAGCATCGAAGCCTATGAAAAATTCTTCTCGGCTAGCACAAGTAGGAAGGGAGGTTCGCTGAGCATGATTATTGGAACAAATTTTTTATTGATATCGTGTATGTTAAAATAAGTGGGGCCATCCTTCTAAAACGTTACGGTACGTAGATCCTAGTAAAAGGACTAAGGATCGACAGCTTACGGAGAATTGAGCACATCCGTTGTGCTTCCTCTTGCTTCCATACTAGTGACAAAATACACACAACGAAGGACAGAACACAAAAGAAATCATAGTTTTATAACAGGACTAACTAATTGAATTGTTTGTCTAAGTAGTAGTTATCACAGCTTATCTAAATTTAAACCCAGAAAAAATATCTGCAGAGAAAGCTATTTTTGAAACTAACGGTACGACAATTTGCTTACCTATGCAAATATGATTAGAAATTTGTTGTTTTCTTGATCCAATTTCAAACTTTTCTTATATATAGGTAGTATTTATAACAAACTAATTCTTCGCAATGTCAATCAGCATAGCATAAAATAATACGTGGAAGGTATTAGTACAACAAGCTTTTTATTGAGATTCGTAATAACATATCGCCGAAAAATATATTATCGGAGCTTCAGAGAGATCTTCGTATGTATCTACGTTATGGGGACGTCTTATAATCAATGTTTAGTATATAGTATCCTTTAATTCAATAGGATTGTCTAGAATTTTAAACTAAATACGTGTTCGAGAATCAAGTTTAAAAACTAATACGTTTCTAAAATGAGAAATATTTTTTGTGAAAGGTGTTTTAAGACTTCTAGAACTAATATTTGTTTACAATCATTAAAGAATATTAGATTTAACTATTACTGACGATATGAATATGCAATTATTAACTTACAGAAGTAGTATACATATACATCAAACATCAGATACAGTGAGAATAACCATGATTAACCTGTTTACGAACCATAAAGCATATTTTTTACTTTTATAGTTCACAATAAATTGTAAATAACTAATAATATGTTTATAAATATGCAAAATAACCTCTACAAACAATCGCTCCATGAAGAGCAAGGCCGCAAACAAAGGGTGATAGCTGAAGGAAGTGAAATAAAACTTTTCTAACGCAAAACATATAATGAAACTAGTTTGCCAAGATACATGCTAATTTAAAGTGTAGAATTGAAAGTACTTGAATTCGTTATCACGAAAACATCCTTGTGTTATTCCATTAGTTATGGAAAAATAAGAAAACCGTAACTTGCCGTCACTTGCTTTCATGTTATTACGAAATCTTTAAAAGGGTATTGTTAGGTTTCAACAGATTTTACGATGATAATAAAAAGCAAATCTATAAACTATGCGGTCTAGTAATTCTGCTATAAACATTGTATTGTAAAGAATTAAAATATCTTTGACATTTGAGGACCTTCATCAAGGTGATTTCAACCTCAATTTCTGAGGTTAATAACACATAATGCCATATTTATGCGGTAATACAACTATATCTAATAATTATTATGATACTAAATGTATGTTTATTACAGTAGGATTTAATATTTATTCGTCTAAACAAAATAATATTAAATACTTTTGTAATCCTGCTGTTCTGCTAACATGCAATTCTGTACTGCAGTGACTTTTTATTTCTGCTATTCTGCTGATAAGCTATTTATTAATATTGGATTTCGGGAATTTTGAAATTGTGATATTCTACAGATCTACAACTTAGCAATTCTCCAATTTGGAAATTCAACTGTAATTGCAGCATTTTGGAATCCTGTAGTGGCAACTGTTACTACAAGCCTGCAACTGTGAAACGTTGTAACTCTGCATGTCTGCTAATCTACAATTCTCTAACTATATAATTTTAGTTTGGAATTTTGTAGTTTTGAAATTTGAGAATTTTACAAATTCCTGCAAATTCAGTAATTATATTTGTCTTCAATTATGCAACTCTAGTATTTTGGAAGATCCTGATGTGCCTGCAGCAGCTACAATTCATGCAACATTGCACTCCACGACTATGCAATTCTGCAATCCTACAATTCTATAGTTTGTTATGAAGTTTGTTAACTGATGCAATTCTGGTGTTTCAGTTTTCTGAAATTCTGAAATATGGCCACATTGCAACGTAGAGGCCTGTGTTTACGTTTCGGTGATTCTGCCATTCTGGATACTCTTGTAATCCCGCTGTTCTGCAAATATGCAATTCTGTACTGCAGTGACTATTTATTTCTGCTATTCTGCTGATAAGCAATTTATTGATATTGGTATTTCGGGAATTTTGAAATTGTGATATTCTACAGATCTACAACTTAGCAATTCTCCAATTTGGAAATTCAACTGTAATTGCAGCATTTTGGAATACTGTAGTGCCAGCTAGTACAATCTGGAGATCTGCAAGCCTGCAACTGTGAAACTTCGTAACTCTGCATGTCTGCTAATCTGCAATTCTCTAATTATATAATGTTAGTTTGAAATTGTGTAGTTTTGTAATTTGTGAATTTTACAGTTCCTGCAAATTCAATAATTAGGTATATCTTCAATTATGCACTTCTAGTATTTTTGAAGATCCTCCTGTGTATGCAGCTCCTACAATTCATGTAACATCAGCAACCATTTAACTCCAACTATGCAATTCTGCAATCCTGCAATTCTATAATTTGTTATGAAGTTTGAAAAATTCTAAAATTCTGCAATATGGCTACTCTACAACATAGAGGCCTGTATTTACGATTCTGTGATTTTGCCGTTCTGGAATTTCTCAATCTCCAAATTTTAGTGTTACTATAATTCTTGCAGTTCCTGTAACTCCTGCAGGGATGCAACATTGGTATTTTAGAATTCTGAAATTCTGCCACTTTACAACTGTTTAACTCTGCAATTTGGCAATTCTACAATTTCTGAAACCTGCAATTTTGTAAGCCTACAATCCCTGCAATTGCTATAAATGTTTGCAATTCCTACCATTCCTGCAATTTCTTCGATACTTCTGATTCCTGTAATGAAAATAATATCATGGGACAACAAGCCATTAACAGAAATATAATATGTTTATTGTATCAAAAGCCTTGCCGATATATGTATCACTCTGACTGCTGCGTGACAACGCTTGGTTGCAACTCCATGATACTGAACTATTCCTCGACAACCCTAAAGTCTACTTATCAGTAAATGAGTCATTTGAACCCCATGATAAATATTTTTTACTAAATATTTAAATTTGTTGAAATCTCGCTACAAAAAGTATATGCGGGTTCATAGAGATTATGTTGACAATCAGAAGTAATTTGTTACTAAGTTGTTTGTCTAACCTAGAAAATTCATTTTGAATTACATCCAAAAATTATTTTGTATTGCTTAGAAGATAAATAATATAAAAATGTTTGGTTGTTATGGCATATACTTAAAGAAACTTTGTCTCTGTTAACTTAAATGAAAATTACAAAGAGATATAAAATGCGTAACACTAAAGTTTTCACAAATTCCTAGCCTTAAGGTAACATAAATTCAAAGGAGAGAGCATTACAGTTGTTTCCATTTAATCGTTCTTGAACTTATGCGGGAATGCATGATCTTTGTATGAGTATTGTTCAATTTGAATTATTAGCAACGAGATTTATTCAAATCTCAAACAGCCCTTATTTTAACCCTACTTGTTGTTTCAGTCCTTAACTGATGTATTATTAAATTAATTAATGTTATTAAGTTCCTTCCTTTGCCTGGGTCGGCGTAAACTTCATAGTTTAAATAAACAGAGCACAGAAGGGTACATTTAGGAAAATGAAGTTACATGACGCAATTTAAAACTTTCATGTGTGGGAAATGTAAACGTATACTTAAGATTGTTAAGGTTCTTTATCTGTCGAAAATTTGAAAAATAGTTCGTACCAATTTCACTGTAAAATTGGCTTGAGCCAAATTCCGGTACCGTGTGTATACATTTTCATCTTTTCCGAGGTTGTATTTTCTAGAGAAGCTTCATTCAGTGTTATGATAAAGGATATGGCGTAATAAAATATTATCGTTGGCCGCCCGGAAAACTTTTCAAGTTATGCTGGTTTATTTGTTTAATTTTTCAAAGTAGAGGTCTAACATAGCACGTTTCCAGGAATTAAAGACAACAAAACCGAGCGGTGAGGCTCCCTTTAATCATATTCTTTTCGCTTTTCCGTTTTCCTCGCAAAATCCCCGCAGAAAGCTATACTACAGCTTTCAAGAGCCAGACGACTTTAATTTAAGGTAGGCAGCATTTTGATTAAGCTGTAACGTTACAAATTGGACTGAAATGTTGCTTCAAAACGATTGCGTTCCCTAGTTCTAATGTCTTGCTTGACTATTCATCACGCTGTTACATCTAAACTTGTTGAGCCGCTTTACGATTTTCTGAAACAAGAAAACTTCCAAAGGTCAAAACTGAAAATTCAAGATGTTTTTCTTTTAAAGTGCCCAAGTTTTCCTATAGGAGCTTTCTTTTATTGAGCGAAAAAGTTCGTCGCAAAGCGGATAATTTATTACGGCAATGTAAATATTTAATGTCGTATGGGTGAGGCTTGTGATACAATATTTTATTTTTATATTTGCAAAAGTTCCTGAAAATTCTGTAAACAACTAGCGATTCTTCTGTTCTAGTCTAATGCAGACATACATAGTACTGATTCACTCATGTATTGTCTGAGGCTTTCGCAACATTTTAATTTATCTAGACTGAGTTTAACCCTCGGATGGCCAAGCGGCGTCTTTTGAACACCCCACGTTGGATATTTGTCACACAACTTCTTTAAAAAATCTAATTGTGCGCTGGATATTCTTTTAGCTTAATTTGTTTGTATTATTTATGAGATGCAATTACTGGCAGAACAAAATTTCTAGGCAATTTTATAAAAAAAACCCTTCTTGTTTGGTGTTTCGGAAATGTCTTGGTAATGTGTGTAACATATTCTTGAAAAACCGTTATACTATTTACGAACTTATTATCTACACGGCGATATTTCAGATTTGTTGTATTTGAGGTCAGCGACGTCGCCTCGCAGATCTCCCACTCTGCTCAGTTTGCCATTTGTAGTTGAGCGTTCGTGTACTACAGTGCTTTTCTGATAGTGGACAAATATGAGTGATTCTAACAAAAAAGGACCGTTGGCTGATCTACGACTTGAACAGTTGCTCTATGAAAGTGATGATCATCTCATAGGTAATGAAATTCTGTCTGAGGATGAAGACGTAATAATAAAACCGTGGACCGTCAAGATCATGAACTAGTTTCCAATCAAAGTGAAGAAAATGTTCGAACTGAAGCTTCGCATATTGAGTCAGAACAATCTGGAGGGATTATATCTCGTGATGGTACTGTTTGGAAAAGACAGCCTTTTACTTCAATAACAAGACTATTAGCACGTAATATAGTGAGTACTCAGCCAGAACTAACGCAATATAGTCAGGAAATTGAGTCTTGTACAGACGCATTCAATCTATTTATTAGTGATGAGTTACTTGGCGTGAAACTAATCGTAAAGCTGCAGAAATTTTAGAAAATCATGGCGATTGGAGAAAAGTTACACGTCTTGAGCTAAGAGCCTTTACTGGTTTAGTGTTGCTAATGGGAAACTGCCGAGGACAACGAGAACCGATATCTGATCTTTGGGAAACTGAAAATACTGCATTTAGGCGTCCTATTTTTCCAGCAACAATGTCAAGGGATCGCTTTAGACCGATCATACGTTTTCTAAGATTTGATGACTTCAATATGCGTGCTGAATGCAGAGAAAGTAATAAATTAGTAGCATTTCAAGAAGTTTTTGATGTATTTGCATGCAATTGTAAACGTTCTTAAAATACTGAAACTCAACTCCGTATTGACGAACAGTTAGTACCATTTAGAGATCGTTGTCCATTCAGGATTTACATTAAATCTGAACCTGTTAAATATGGTATCAAGATTTGGGTACTATGCAATGCTACGAATGCATATGCTTGGAATCTACAGGTATACACAGGTATTTCTTCTAGTTTAAAGATTTCTTACTTTTATAACATTTTTTGTTTCCATTATCCATTCATCATTCACCGAAAAAGGAACAAGTAAAACACGTCGTTCTCGATTTGGTAGATGGACTGGGTACTGGATATGGTGTAACTATCCATAACATTTTTACTTCGTTGAATTTTGTTACGGGCCAATCGAGCTTTTTAGACGACTCGTAACTAGCTTGATGGAAAAAGACCTACAGCTTAGCTCAGAGGATTAGGGTGTGTACAGGGTAAGTCAAAATAGGTGGGCGGCACCTTCCAAATCCAGCTGATTGTAGGTCCTCGTGGAAGGCCGAGAGGCCAACAGCTTACGGGAACGGAACTTACCGTGATTGTGCCTCCTCCTATATATTTAAAGCTTGCAAAATTCTTACACCAACAAGTACAAAAGACATACTAAGAGACAGTAAACTTTAAAACACATATAATGAAATGGTTAAAATATGACAATACAATAAAATGGCAAGTTATAACGCAAAAAGTTTGAATTACTAAATTTTAATTCTTGAACGTACAGAGAAAGGACTCGCCGCCACTGGTGCAACGGGATTTACGTTCTGCATTCAGCTACGAAACACCAGTGACGTTGAAGTTCACAAAAATAGAATATAATCTGGTAGTTTTATTATAAAACAACTTAACAACACTGAAGGTCATTTTTCCTAATTACATGAAGTTAAGTTTGAAGTCTGCAAGTTGACGCGATCAAAAAAAAAGATTTCTTTGTCACAACACAAAACTGGGAGTTTTTACCTTGAATTCCGGTAGATGGCTTAAAGCGAGGCAGGCACAGTATGGCGGCGATTTCCAATTGCAGGGCCAAGAAAAGAGAAGAAGACAACGTCCTTCTGGGCAGCGTTGAAACGAGAGACGGGACTCCTTGATGGTAAAACAACAACAACAACATTAGACAAGGACTTCACGAATAGACACAAATGGCACAGATCTTGACAGCACGGAAAAGCAATCGCTGGGGTAGAGATGTTATCCCTGGAGGTAAAGGAAGGAAAATAAGAAAAAATTTATACCTAGACGGTGTGAAAAGAACAATTAGTCATGAAACCATCATAAATTCCTTTGATAGGTTATGTTTATATAAACAGATAATTCTCAGTACCAATTATTTTAGAATTTGTAGCCAATAAGTGTATCTCCCACTCTACCTGTTCGAATATTTATCATTGACTCTGATCAATTTTTAGCGCTACGTCTGCGACTGTTATCCATTATCCGTTAAAAAAAAACATTAATTACGAGGGGAGTATAGATTTGACCCAGACTCTTTAAATTTCTGATTTATACAGGGTGTCTGCCAACATGTGTCTCAAAATTTGGAGTCTGATTCTACCCTTGAAAACAAGTAAGAAACGTTTAATAGACTATGTCCGGAAACCAACGCCGCCCGAGATGTAGCACTTTTTTTAAAGAAAATAAATAGTGTAATTAAGTACATTTTATTTGAGCTTAATAACGAAGGCTGCTTTTAATATTTGATTCACTTTACAAAAGATGTTCGAAGTGTCCTCCGTTGGCTGCTATGCAAGCATTAGCACGACGCATCAATGATTGTCTTACCCGTTCAAAGATACCTGCATTGTTCGTATTGTTTGGCAAGCATTTTGAACTCTTTCTCGCAATTCTTGAACATTATTTACAGGAGAGGCATAAACCAATTATTTTAGATATCCCCATATAAAGAAATCCAAGGGGTTGGCATCAGGAGAGCGGGCAGGCCATGGCGTCGGTCCACCTCGACCTATCCATCTTGCAGGGAATTGCTCGTTAAGGTACTGGCGAGCTGTAATGCTGAAATGCGGTGGAGCGCCGTCATGCATGAACCACATGTGCCTTCTTATTTCGAAGGGAACATCTTCTAGTAATTCTGGAAGAGAGTTTTCCAAAAAATCTCGGTATAAAGGTCCCGTCAGTCGGTTAGGCAACAAGAAAGGACCTAGCAGAAAATCACCGATGATGCCCGCCCAAACATTTTTATGGAGAACTTGTGCTGATGTCTAGATTCCATTATGGAATGGGGATCTTCGTCGGTGCAGACATGAGTATTGTGGAAATTAAATATTCCATCTTTGGTGAATTCCGCTTCATCTGTGAATAGTATACAAGAGAGAAATTGTGGATTTTCAGCATCCATCCTCAAAAACCAATGAAAGAAATTTCTTCTTGGTTGGTAATCTGTCAGTTGCAGACCATGCACACGTACATGATACGGATAAAGCATCTGATCATGTAAAACGTTCCAAACAGTGCATTTACTGACTCTCTCTGCTGCAGCAATTCTCCGAGTGCTCGTCCCAGGATTTCTAGTGATGATATCTAAGATTCTCTCTTCTAACTGCGGAGTACGAATCGACTCACGCCTACCAGAATCAACAGTACTTTTTGAAAATGACCCGTGGTCCCTTAGGCGTTGATCGAGACGACTGAACGTTTTATCACAAGGAATTCGACGATTAGGAAACGTTTCATGGTTGATACGATGTGCCCGTCGCGCACTACCATAAGCACGGCCGTAACACAAATACATGTCAGCCATCTCCGCATACGTGTAATCTTCAGCCATTACAACAGGAGCAAACCTAATTTAATGCGACACATATGACTGACAAGCACATACTAGACTTAAGTGAATTATTATAATCAGAGTCCGGACTAGTGGGACTTACCTTTAAAAAAAGTGCTACATCTCGGGCGGCGTTGGTTTGCGGACATAGTTTATTAAGCGTTTCTTACTTGCTTTGAAGGGTAGAACCAGACTCCAAATTTTGACACAAGCCAGTAGATACCAGAGATGGCGTTTTGTTTGCGTTTGCGTAAACAATGACAGTTGTGTCGAACATGTCTTCAAGTAATCTACCCAGTTCTGTTGTGCAACGAATTACCATCAAGTTTTATGTGCTGAAGGTGAGAAAGCTGCTAATATTTATCGTCGGCTGCATGCATAATTTGGTGAAGAATGCCTTCAAGAAGCTCAATGTTTGATTGGTATAAATCGACAGGCCGCAAACATGTATAAAATGTTCCCCGTGTCGCAAGACCCGCTACCGCAGTCAATTAATTGAATGTTCGACGTGTCGATGAGCTTGTTCGGGGAAACAGGCGGATAAAAATTCTCGGATTGGCCTAAATAGCGAAGATTAGTGTTCGCGGCGTTCAGGTTATCATTCACTAAAAGCTTAAATTTAACAAAGTTAGTGCACGGTGGGTTCCAAAGGACACGTCTGGTGAACAAAGGCAGAAACAGGTTCAAATGTCACAAGAACTTCTTCAACGGTTTCAAATTCAAGGAGACAATTTTTGAAACGAATCATTACCGTAGAGGAATATTGGGTGCACCATTACATCCCAGAAAGTATACAGGCTAGAATGGAATGGCATCACTCAAATTCTCCGCCACCAAAGAAATTCAAAACCGTACTGTCAGCAGACAAAATGATGGCTACTGTATTCTGGGATACTCCCGGTCCAATTTTGCTAGATTTCTTAGTTGACTGGAATACTATAAATGCAAAATATTACAGTCAACTTCTTTTAAGAGTCAGAGAGCCTGTGAGAACCAAAGGACGCGTACTATTGAGTAAAAGCATCATTCTTCTCCACGATAATGCACGTCCACATGTTGCCCGATTAACCCTAGAAACGCGGGATAAATTTCGATGGGAAGTACAGCCTCACCCACCTTATAGTCCCGACTTGTCGCCCTGCGGCTTTCATCTTTTTGGACCCCTTAAGGAGTATAGGGAGACAATAAATTCAAGTCGGATGACGAAGTGCTGAAAGCGGTGCAAATTTGGCTTCGCAGGCAACCAAAAAACCTTTCCATTGTTGGTTTACGCAAGTTGTCCGACCATTGACATATTAAGTGTATATTAAAATAAGGGCATCTTGAAAAATAAAATGTTTTCCATTAGCTTTGTGTTGTTACTGTTACTGCTGTATAAAAAAGTCCAGGTGAAATCTATACTCCCCTTATACTATATTAAATGCATATTTTCTGATAAATTAATTTATGCCGATTTACTACAACCATATCTCCATAAAATAATTATTATTATGGAAACCCCCTAGTACCCTTAGATTTTATAAACATTAAATGTTAACAGGGTGATTCAAAAGGTGTGGTCTAAACGTTAAGGTGTAATTGGTGATGTTAAAATAAGAAAAAAAATCCAACAATCTCATGTCTAATTCACACAATTGTTTTCTAGTTATAACAATATTTTTATTTTTAATAAACAACATATACAATTATAAGAAAAATTAAAAATAATCACAAATGTACAAAATGTCCACCCTGTACTTGTATACAAAGTTGACAATGCCGACGCAAGGAATTTCGAACATTCCTCTAGATGTTGAGGATCTCTTAAAATATACACAACAGTTTCATTTATTCTATTAAATAAGTCATCCCTGTTTTGAATTTCCATTGCCTAAACTTTTTCCTTTATTGCAGCCCACAAGTAAAAACCTATGAAGTAATATCAGGCGAACGAACCGGCCATGCTGCTGGACCTCCTCTTCCAATCCAGCGTTGTGGGAAGTTATGATTTAGCCAATCTCTAACCTGCCATAAATTGTGCAACGATACCCCTTCATGCTGGTACCGCATTGACCATCGCACATCAACAGACACATCTTCTAATTGTTCCAGCACCGTATTATCTAATTATCCGTGTTTCTACCTTAGTGCTGAGGAGAAGCACGTGGCAAAGAAGACGCCGAAGCCCAGCAGTGGGACGGAAAGGCTGTTGATGATGATTATCTAAGAAGTCTAAACACATGGTACCATTCACCCGATGTGGTAATGCATAAGATCCGATAACATGATCGCCTACAATACCAGCCCAAACGTCAACACTGAAGCGTTGTTGAAAAGCAGTTGTGAATATAGAATGAAGATTTTCGAAATCCGAGTGATGCATATTATGCCAATTGTTGATACCATTCTGTGTAAACTGCAATTCATCCGTCCAGAGAATTTGACTTAACAATTCTGGATTGTTTGTGGTAGCATCTACCAACTATTGACAAAACTGTAGGCGCCTCAAATTATCACCATCATATAAATTTTGCACATGTTGTATATGGTAGGGATATAAGCTGTTTCTGTTTAATGTACGCCAAACTGTCGACTGGGTAATTCCCAATTGCCTAGAAATTCCTCCACTACTTGTCGATGGGTTTTGCTGGACTGCGTCAATACTGTCAGCATTATTGTTCACGTTATTTCTTCCAATATAATGAGGTGTTCTAACCATACTTGTTTCACATTAATTTCGGTGCAACCCTTCAAATGTTCGGTGGTCAGGCTGTCGCCGGTGAGGATGCCTTCTCCGATATTCTACCACAGCTGCACGAGCATTCCCCCTCCAATAGCCATTTACCAAATACATTTTTGCATATTCATGCAGAAAAAGGCTATATCATTATCACACTTAGAAAACAACAATAATTCAAGTTTAAAACATCTTCTGTCATAACAAATTAGCATTTGTTTGACTTATTTCCTATTATGATTTGATTTAACTCAACAATGATAAAAACAAAGAAATTTTTTGCAACTAGATGAAGGTTGGAAATAAGATATGGGTTTATTAATATTTTTTGCTTCGTGTAGCATCTCATATCACAGCCTTAAGTTTGGACCACGCCCTTTGAAACACCCTGTACATTTTAGTAGTTTATGAACTGCACTGGCTGAAATGACAGTTAAAATTGAAACTGCATAATATATTGGAATTTAGCCTAAAATTTTCCCTTCATCTATTTATATTAATTCCGTATCCCTTCCGCCTGTCTCAATTTGTGATAGTGATTTCAGTTATAGACCTTCATTTCGAGTTAAATTGAAAGGCATTGATTCAACAGCTTTGTAAAGTTACAATAAATACGACTCCACTAACATCTCTGGGCAACATAAACATGGACAGGTAGATAACTAGAGCATGGTAACTGATAATGTGGTAATTTATTCAATACCTAGGCCCAAATGAACGAAAATAAAAGTTTTTTTAAGAGATGGTATGAAACGAAATCGTTCTGTAGTAATTACGAAAGTAATACTTTAGAATTTACAGTACTTACGCAATTAAATACAACATTTCGGAGTACATAATTACATTTCAATTTTTTCATTAAAATTTTATTATATTTTTTCTTGTTTACATAAAACAAACTCCCTGGATAATACAGTAGAAAATAATTTCCAAATTCGGTATGTTACTATTATAATCATAAAGTTATAATTTTGTTGTTTTAGTTTATTACATTCAAAATAACTTTAGTTCTGCGTGCTACACATCTAGAATTCTGTATTTCTGTTCTTATACAAATGTTGTTCTAATGATCTTATTAATTTTTAGTCGATGGAATTGATTGAGCTAGTGCAGTGTAAGACATACGCGTATGTCGCAATAGAGTTAACTGTGATTATAATGTACAATAAGTGGACGCGACTGCCTCCCTGGACTTTCCCATACTGGAAACTGTTCATATCATCTTTATTCAACAGTAGAGTTATTTTCCTCAAAACGGTTGTTCAAGTGCTATCCTAAAACCTTGCCTCGTAACGAACAGACTTACCCTTAATTTCCTTTTAATATGCAACCAGGCATACTTCA
>JABXWE010036226.1:0-17481 GCA_014611495.1 Limonius californicus
TTTTTTAGAAAAATATTTTTTTTATTCTAACGGTTGTTATTTGTTTTGCGTCAAAGAATCTTTTTCCGCGAAAATAAAAAAATCGATTTTTTATGCCCTACTAAATATAATTTCCAGGGACTTAGAAAATTTTACCTCGGTAGCAATAGCGATCGGTACTAGTTAGACCGCGCGACGGCCTAGCGGTACGGACAGCCCCGCGCACTTTGGTTCAGAACCATTGCCATACTGTCGCGCTACATTCATTTCTTTTACCGGTATTACAACAACAAGTTATAAATTATTTATCAAAATTTTGTATTTAATACTTAATTTGATATTTAAAAAATAAAAGTAGCATCTGTAAACATAATCCTTCTTTTGCGTACTTGTTTCGAATGCGCTTTTCAACTTGGGGAGCAGGAAATTAAACAATTCCACAAATGCATGTATTTTTCCTATGGAAAGTATTCAAAGTCAGCGCCCTGTATATGCTAAGCTTTAAAAATGTCGACATGTGAGGTATTGTTCGCCGTAAAAAGAAAACTAAACCTCGTTGAATTTTTATATATAAACTTAAATAGCGAGTTCTGTTTGAAATATCCGTTTTGGGTGTCTAGGAATCCAAAAAAGTGGTTTTTAAAAAATGTCTGTCTGTTATAAAATCACAGCAAACTCAATTTGCAGTCACAATATCACGTATATAGTAGAGAATGAAGTATTTCTGGTTGCATATTAAAAGGAAATTAAGGGGCACCGCAGATATTTGGCGGGACTTCTTACAAGCCTTGTAAGTCTATTCGTTACGAGGCAAGGTTTTAGGATAGCGCTTGAACAACCGTTTTGAGGAAAATAACTCTACTGTTGAATAAAGATGATATGAACAGTTTCCAGTATGGGAAAGTCCAGGGAGGCAGTCGCGTCCACTTATTTTTTAGTTTTGTAGCCCTTACTCTGTTTTTATAAATACGCTATTAGATTTGAATAAGTACCAATGTTCACTTTGTTTTTTGCCATCAGGGTTGTTTTTATCATGGAAAACATTGACCATAATGTTGATGCTTTATAGTTCTTCGCTTTGGTGGAAAAATAAGCGAGTAGGACATTTTCACTGTATTTGTTAATTTTCTTATCATTATACCACTGCATGAAGATATTATAATGTTTTTCGTAGAGTTCTGCCGATTTTTAGGGAGCAAATCTAACCTAGCAGCGTTGGCTTCGTTTATTATTTCAGGAGGGGTGTTGGATATTTCCACATCACTTTCGTCACTGCTGGACATGTTTATAAACAATAATTATTAGAAAATTCGAGTACCAACACGTATTGTGGGTAATGTCGGTGTCATGATGTAAGGTGGAAAATCAAACATACCCAACAAAACCTATACATTCTAACTTTCCTTGGCATTTTAATTTAATACTCCTATTACATATTTAGTAAATAGTTTTTGTTTTTCGTTATACAAATTTAAATTGTGTCTTATCATAAGTTGTTATCAATTTTCCAAAAATGTCTTAATTTTATTACAATCAATTATAATAGCTGTGTTGCACTAATTAAAAAAATAGTATGTAGAAAGACCGCATATTAATGTAGCTGTATTGGCACTAGACAGCGCAATTTTAAAGCACTTTAATAGTTCCTTCAGAATCCACTATTGCTAATTTGAGAACTTGTGTAATTCGTTTGATGTTGGCTGCGATAATAAAATCAGGAAAACAATTTCGATTGTCAAGCTGCGTGCAAAAAAACGCCCATTTCTAAATGAATTTGTACGTATCGTTTTAGATATTTCCAAAGGATAATGTATTCAAATTTAAAGAGTTCCATGTACTATTATCGTAAAATTTGAATTAAAAAAGCTATAATAAATCTAATATATTACAATAAAATAAGTCCATCGGGTATAAAACAAATGAGCGCAACGCTTTAATTACAAAAAAGTTGCAAATTTCGAACGGGTTTCATGTTTAAATGAACAGTCTTTATTAATTGGTATTTTTTAATTGAAAGATTGTGCAAGATGGAGCCCCTACACATATCATTCAGGCCACTCAAAATTTGACTAATCGAGACATTTGATGAGACTTGAATAGAAACACATGGAAATACGAAAATACGAAGGTCGACGAATTAGAAAACTAACTTAGAAGTGGAATTATTTAAAAAAAAGTTAATGGGTCGGTACACTACAGCTCTAAAATGTATCGATGAAAAGAATATGTATTCGAAAATATACCATACTTTTCTTTTGATGCTATTTATAATTCTAATTTGTATTCACTATTTAAATATATAAATAATACAACTATTGGTTTAATTTATTTCAAGTGAATGTTACTTTCATTTTATTAATTATTACAAAATTAACGGTAATTTCGTATTTGGCTAGCAAATCTAGTCAGAATCATTTTTTTAATTACTTCCCAGAAAAAAAATGTAGTTGTGTTAGTCAGGTGAACGCCATCGCCATCTATTTGTTGCTATCCAGCTACCATCAAACGTTTAGTAATCAATTTTTAATAGGTTTGAGATATTATATAGAGTATCATGCTTTATTTAAAAAATGCCTCCGCTAACTGTACACTAGAAAGAAATACTAAATTGGTCTGAAAAATTGTAGTATGAGATAGGAAGCGTTGCCAGAAATAACTGTAGTGGACGACAACTGAAAGATAGTGCGCAAACTATAAACATTGCTAGAGATATAATGGAAAATGCTCCCAAAACTCCCATTTGTGATTATGTTATAAGTGCATATTTCTATAAGATGGAATTACACAATGTTCTATGTGGCAATATTTTTAAAAATGAAATTTTTTTAAATGTATTAAACGCAGTAAACATAAAATTTTGAAATACTTTGAAGAGGGTGATGGTAAAATATTATATTTTATATTCGTGTTTTTTTAAGTGAGGTTATGTATACGTGTCATTAAGCTACGACGTGCCCTCGGGTAAGCAAAATTAAACGTCCGCCCACTTAATTGCTATTTCTAAGGCCTGTTATATTCCAAAAAGTGGTTTGATTTAACCATTTTCGTTTTTGACTTCACGACAAAAAAAAGTGTGGATTCTGGTTTTTACAAATAGTATTTTCACCGTAAAAAATGTTTGTGACTTTGTACTTACCAATACACAATACTACCAGTATGAGAATACATTATGCCAACCACATTATGTTTTTTTTTTGTTAATATTCATGGTCTATTTTTAACAAAAATAAGTTCGTACAATAAACGGTTTCAAACTAATACTTTCGCATTCATACTTTCTCCCGATTATAGTAAACCAAACAGCATTCAACTTTTTGACTCAAAAACGTCCAACCACAACGAGGATTATTTTGTATAAAATATTTTCCTAAGTTATCTTAAGCTTGAATGGGCAACAATATGTCTCGATTTAATAATACCAACACAAAAACATGTCACAGTGGTAATGAATCCGGCCGTATAAAAGTACTTGACGTAGCGTGACATATCACACGGTAAACTTGGCCTATTGTGAAATGGGCGCGGAGGGATGTGGATCAAAAACTAATAATCCCAGCACTACCGGCAACGACCAGTGGCTTGTAAATACAAAGCTGGCTTAATATTACAGGGGATGCGCCCCCCGGCGGGCGATCATCAACGACACTCGCACGCCTCATCTCTCCTTTTGATTCCGCTCCGCTAAATTAACTCATCACATACCTTGCCGATCTTTCAGGACTTTTACTAAAAGAGCTTACAGGCTGTCTCTCAGCGTGTCTATTCTCGCAAATAAACTTTGGGTTGTTATAGCAATTGAACTTACACAACCCGATTTTTTAAACGACAGTAGGGGTGTGTTTTACAGTTCCAGAGAATTTTCTGAGGAATTTATCATAATACATATTTTAGAAAGAGGATAATTATATGATGCAAATCTGTTTTAGTTTGTTCTAGAAAACTGTTAATTTTTATGTTATTGCAAATCTTTTTATGATTTACCTTAAAAACTATATCCCATCGGTGCCTGGACGTTTTCACTAGACAATAAGTATAAAAACTATTTTTGTTTATAGAAGGTGTTCACATGCCTATATACTTTTTTTTAAGTAGAACATCTAGTATATTATGGCATTTTTGAAGAGCCACTTCAGAGCTGATGAAATTAATATAAAATTATATGAGGCTATTTTCAACCGTTCTTGCACATATGTGTGACTAAATTACTGTGTTATTTATTATATACAGGGTCGTTAACTTTTGCGAAACTTTAAAAAACTTATATTTTTTAATGCATCACTTTGTATATTTTGGTCCAGGTGAATGGAGATCGTATTTTCTGTTGACGCAACCCAAAAAATAATAAAGTAAAAAGTCCTTGCTATCTCTATAAACAACGGTTCCGCAGATTTCTAGAGGCTTATTTGCCCATTTTAATGGAGGATATTGATCTTGAAACACATCGTTTGATGTATTTACAACATGATGGTGCCCTTCCCCTTTTCCACCAAAACGTAAGGCAATATTTATACGACTAGTTAGGAAACTGACGGATTGATCGAGGAGGTGATATTTCATGGCCTGCAATATCACCAGATCTAACACCACTATACTTTTTCCTGTGGCGACATACATAGCAGGAAGTTTATCAGGTAGTGCCAACAACTGCAGACGACATGAAAAATCACAACAGTTTTTAGAAATATTAACCGCTAGATATTGTCATTTATACAAATCAAACTTTTCGAATATTTTTGTATATTTTTTTGTAATTTAGTATATAGATCGCTTTAAAACCTTTTCATGAGCACATCCGCGTACGCCGACAAATTAAATACTTACAATTGGGGGATATGTCGGTATATGCCGACGTAGATAAAGTATTGCATGGGGACACGACAAACCTATCTGGCAGTATTTACATAGAATTATATGAACGAGCAATCCTTTGTGCCGCGATAGAAATGTTGTTCGTCGTCATTGTGTCCCATTTAGTAAAAGTTTTATAATTGAATATTTTGTGACCGTTTTCCAAAAGTTTTTTTTGTCCACGAAAGCGTTTCGACGATGATGACGGCCATAAATAAAACAAATGTGTTTGTATATTAAAATCAGCACAATCACAATTTTACAACTGTGTAACTTTTTATCATCCCCTTTACTCAACACTAACTTAGATCATAAATAATCTTATAATAATCTTCATCCACCAAAATATATAGGGTGTTGCATTGAAAATTTCGCAAAAGTTAAAAGATCCTGTATATAACAAAACAAACAGTAATTTTGCGCGGACGTGGAATCTGCACTAAAAATACTTTTTTTTTGTGAAAACCCCATATTAATATCTTACATTGGTTGGTCACTATAAGCATCTGAAATTGACCATTTTTTGACAATCAACTCCCTCTAATTGAAGAACGGTTGAAAATAGCCTGATATAATTTTATATCTATTTAATCAGTACTGAAGTGGCTTTTCAAAAATATTATAATATACTGAATCTTCTGTTATGTTCTTTTAAAATTTGCCGCTCTATATGAATTAATTTCTTAATTTGATTGCGGCTCTATAGGAATTAATAACGTTATTTTAATAGCCGTTTGTATGTTGAATACCGTTTCGCTATTTTGCGTCTTTCTAAAATTGAGTTATGTTGACAGTTCCTGTTGTGTCGAAATTGCCGAATATTGTTTTTTCTCGCGCTTGACCTTACACACTTCTGAGAGTCAACGTGCAGAATTCTTCCAGATCTTTCTAGAACATCTCATGAAGTTTCGAAATATGGTGCAATCTTGTGGAGGAAGTGCATATTTCCGTTGCGAAAGTTGGCGAGTAAATTTTCGATCTCTAATGACTCCGGATCTCCGAAAATTCCATCAATCGGGGGCCGTAATGAAGTTAAGTGCTGCAGGGGCGGCTTTTGGGTTTTTCGATGGGTGACCATTACGTGTGAGTTTCGTTTCGCTGTTTTACCAAGAGGTAAAAACAGACCATCGACTCCTATCGGATTTAAAGAAAAGACACTGGATTTAGCCCTGTTAAGGAAATTCTGTGGGAATTAGCCGATCGCCTTTGGCGGATTAAGTATCGAGCCCCGTTCCTGACCCCTGGCAGTTCCGTCGGTGCGACGTTTGCATCCAAGTTTCGGGCCCCTTGCGGTTGACTTCATTCAATCCAGTCTGCGGGGGCGTACCTGTGGATTTTTTTTGCATCAAACTGTTTAATTACAACCCCGGAATTGTGCCGGTCGCTCCTAGAATCGTTCAAGGTAAAAATCTAGCTTTTGTGTTGTGAGAAAGAAACCTTTTTTTTGCTCGCGTTAACTTGCAAACTTCAAATTTTGCTTTCATGTAACTAGAAAGACGACCTTCAGTCGCCATATGTGGTGTTTGTTGTTATTTATAAAGCTAACAATATTATATCCTGTTTTATCCTTGTGAACTTTAGCTTCCCTGGTGCACGTCGCTGTATGAAAAACGTAAATCCCGTTGCACCAGTGGCGGCGAGCTTTTCTGAACGTTTTAAAATTAAAAATATGTAATCCAGACTTATAGCGTTATCACTTGTTGTCAGTTGCTTGTACTGTGTCATTTTTAACAGTTTAATTATATGTGTATTAAAAACTTACTGCCTCGTATTGTATCTTTTGTACTTGTTTGTTGTACTTGAAGTTTATTTACTACTGAGCTCTCAATATATCCCCCTGCGACGTTAAATGATTTCCAATCAACCCTGCCTTTTAAGAGTAATAATATCTGCTCCTGCATGAGCTAGTATTGTGGCAGATGATCTCCTAAAGCGATGTCCGGTATAACTCAAAGGATTCGACAATTTTAAAAATTTAGCAATTTGTTTGGGTACCCCTACAGTAGTATTTATATCCGCAGATTGTTTAGTACACTTTCCGTTCCGATGCCCAAGAAAAAACCTTGTAATTTCCATTGATGATGGGCGAAGAGCGGCATATTTTCTAAATATTTCAATGAAATCCAAATGTTTAATGTTTCCACTTGAAATAGTAAATTGTCTTCGTACGTTGGTTTCTGTGTTAGGAATCTCAATCAGTATAAATGATCCCATGTCGTTGATGTTTCAAACATGAAGAAAAGTTAACTAATCTCGTCGACATGCTCCGCTGGTCCCAACAATCAACACTACCTAAGATAATGAAGAAAATCTTTAATTATTATTGAAATATGTTCATTTTAAATTTAAGTAGTTGTTATGTGATTTTTAAATTTGCCGCACACTTTGGTAGTTCCGTGATTCATTTGCCACTTCGTTAGAATTAATATCGCTGTTCTAATTAAATTCTTATTTTGGTTACTATTTTCGGTATTTTGTTTTGTCTTCCGTAGCTCAAATTGTGTCGGTAGTCCCTTTGTGTGAAATCGCAAGCTTTGTTTTCATCCGCTAAACCCTGAACGCTTCTGGGAATTCCGAGCGTCAAAAAACAAAATTCCTTCTCGAACTTCTTGCATATGATTTCGCCAGGTTGTGCAATCTTTTGAGGGGAGAAGTAGGGTCTCCATTGCATTTTGGGTTAGTCCATAATTAGATCTCGAGGACTCCGGTTGTCCGTAAGCTCCATCATCGGCAATCGTAATTACGTCAAGTGCTGCAGGGGCGGCTCTCGGGTTTTTTTTTGTGAGGGGTATCATTAATGTGTGTTCCGTTTCGCTGTTGTACCAAGGGGTATCTAACAGACTGTCGGCTATTGCCGGATTAATGGGAACATCTTGATTCAACCCCAGGAAAAGGCAACTCTTCAGTGAGTTGTAAAATCGCCTTTTTGGCGGATCATCGTCAAAGCCCAACGCCCGTGGTTCTGCAGCCATTTCATGTTATCGAAGGTTCCTGGCTACGCCTGTGTCCATCGTTTATAAATTGATATCGCCATTAATTGTGCCGTCTCTTCGTCAAGGTTGTGCCTGTCTGCAAAATTCAAGGTAAAAACTTCCAGTTTGGTGTCTTATTTGTGAAGCAAAACTTTCCGTGTAACTTGCAAAATTCAAACGTGTTAACCTTTGTTTTGTTTTATTGATAAAAATAGTAACAGTGACCTGAAGCCACTGTTTATTTTGTATAAATAATATACAGACGTTCATTTTATGGTATTATTTCTGTAAACTTACGCAACTGGGCCAAGCAGTTATTGAAACAATTTAAATGTAGCATTGGCACCAGCGGCGTAGAGTTCTGTGCGAACGTTCGAAATTATTGCTGTTTGTGTTTTACGTTATAAAGTTTCCTATCGTTGATATATATTTTTTGTGTGTTCTGTGCCATATTTGACAGTTCATTATATGTGTGTTAAAATTCCGCATGTCTTTTATTACTGTGTTCTGAATATTTATGTAAGGATTTTGCAAGCTTTAAGATCTAGGTGAAGGCACAATTAAAGGTAGGTTCCATTCACGTGAGCTGCTGGTTTCTCGACCTTCCGCGAGGACCTACATAACCAGCTGGATTTTGGAAGGTGGCGCCCACTTATTCTGACTCGCCCTGTACACAACTTGAAGTATTTTCTCTATAAGCGATTTTTAGCGAACTCCCCCTACTCCTCTGAGCGAGCCGCTGGCCTTTACCATCTTTTTTTGTTTGCGGGTCCAAGAAAAGCGCGTTTGGCTGTACCGAAAATTTCTTAGCACGCCAACGTGCGATTTTCTTTGTCCCATAATTCTCGTAGCGAGATTTGGCCCGTAACAAATTTGGCGCCTCAACGTGGAACTTTTTTGTGGACCGTAACAACAAATTTGGCGCCTCAACGTGGAACTTTTTTGTGGACCGTAACAACAAATTTGGCACCCTCTTCGTGGGGCTGTTTTCTTGCCATTTTCCCGAGTATTGGAGGAATTTCCGTGAAACGCTTTTATTTGAAAAGTTGTGTACGTTTTCCGACTGTTTTCGCGAATTTTCCCGTAACTTTGTGTCATATTTCCCGCATTTGAATTCTTTTACGATTCTCAAAGTTTTTTTGGACTTTTTTTTGAATTTTCTCGAGTTTTCCGTGACATTTCCTGTGTTTTAGTAATCCTGTGTCGAGATATTCTGTTTTGTTGAATTTTCTTGTTGAATTCTTTAAAAATAACCACCCAATTTTGAGAATTTTTCAGATTTTGTTAAATTTTTTTTTAAATTTCCAGATTTTTTTTAAATTTTAGCCGATTTTCGTAGATTTTTTTTTGGAACTTTGTTGTCCTCGGTGACTTTGTTGTTAATTACGTAATTATTTGTTCAGAATCCAGTGCCGTACCTTTTTTTTTCTTGAGCTTCACGATTTATTTGATTGACATTTTAATTCCTTGTTTTGAAGGCGGACCTTCGCATTATTTTCGTTCATTGCCCGACCTTGAACCTTGAGTTTATTTACGAAGACTTTCTTTATTGAATTGCTGTTCTTGCATTTGTCATCATGGCTTTGTGAATCCAGTGTCGTACGCTTTTTGAATTTTGTAGAATCTTTTTTTTGGATATTTTCGTTCCCTGTCCCGAACTTTCGCGAAACTTTGTCGTGTTCTCGTATCGTTTGCAGGTTTTCTTTAGTTTGTTCTCGTTTTGTTTGGTTTGCTTTGTTAGAATTTTTTTTCGTGTGCTGTCGTTTATTTTGGAATAACTGTCGTGTCATTTCTTTTGTTGTAGTTTATTGTCGTTCATTGAAGTTTATTGTCGTTTATTTTTCGTTTAGCTCTCGTTTATTTTTCGTTTTCGAAATTTTTGATTTTTTTTGAGATTTATTTTGTCGTTTTCTGTCGTCTTTGTGTTTATGATTTTTTAATCAAGGCTCTTGGTATGTCGCATATTTTGAAGTCATTTTATTTTCGTTATCGCATCTTGTTGCGTTAATTTCGTTGTCGTCTCGTTAGCGTTTCCGCTGCCGTTCTGCCCTTAACGCTATCGATACCTTTACCGTTATTGTTCTCGCTTTCGTTTGCCGTGTTGCCGTTGGGCAGATCATCGACTACTGTCGGATTTAACGGTCTTGTCTTTCGTCTTCAAGGTTTTTTTTCGTCGTGGTTCCATTCTACTGTTCTTTTTTCGACTACCAATTTTGCCTTTATTCTTCGCTTCGTACCCTGAAACTGTTTTGGGCTTGTTGCGTTTGATGACTCCGTTTGTTGTGAGGCTACCGTGATGTGCTGATCCCGTGACGCACAGAACGCTCTCTTCATTTGGTTTTCGTTAATCGTCAAGTACCTTGTCCCTAAACTCATCCCCGAGTTGTATTGGCAGGTTGGACGGAACCCTGCTCGGGTGTAAGACTTTCCCGATTGTGACTTTACCCGGATTTGACTTTTGTGTGTTTGAATGTATGATGATAGTCTGATGATGGTCTCCTCTTCTCTTTGATTTTCTTCTTCGTTTTCTTCTACTGCGTTCTGCAGCCCTTTGTTGACTGATCACCAACAACCATCCCCTGTCTTTTTCTTCGTCCTCTTTCCGCCCTCTTGTTTCTTTGGTTTCGTTTGGGTCTTTCCCCAATCTTTCGTCTGCTGTGATGGGGTGGGCATCGTTCCACAGCAGAGGGGTTATTTTCGTCGATATCTTTGGGTTGGGTTTGTTTATTGTGTTGTGTTGTTTTTTTTGTGGTTTTCGCTTGATTTTTTTAGATTTTTGTGTTGATACCCTCTTGTTTCTATGTGTTCTTTTTCGTTTTGGTTACGTTCCTCGATTTTCTCTTTCTCAAGAGAATTTCGAAGAAATTCTCTTCAAGTAAGGGGGGTGTTATGTGATTTTTAAATTTGCCGCACACTTTGGCAGTTCCGTGATTTCTATGCCGCTTCGTTGAAATTAATATCGCTGTTCTAATTAAATTCTTATTTTGGTTACTATTTTCGGTATTTTGTTTTGTCTTCCGTAGCTCAAATTGTGTCGGTAGTCCCTTTGTGTGAAATCGCAAGCTTTGTTTTCATCCGCTAAACCCTGAACGCTTCTGGGAATTCCGAGCGTCAAAAAAACAAAATTCCTTCTCGAACTTCTTGCATATGATTTCGCCAGGTTGTGCAATCTTTTGAGGGGAGAAGTAGGGTCTCCATTGCATTTTGGGTTAGTCCATAATTAGATCTCGAGGACTCCGGTTGTCCGTAAGCTCCATCATCGGCAATCGTAATTACGTCAAGTGCTGCAGGGGCGGCTCTCGGTTTTTTTTTTGTGAGGGGTATCATTAATGTGTGTTCCGTTTCGCTGTTGTACCAAGGGGTATCTAACAGACTGTCGGCTATTGCCGGATTAATGGGAACATCTTGATTCAACCCCAGGAGGGGGCGACTCTTCAGTGAGTTGTAGAGTCGCCTTTTTGGCGGATCATCGTCGGAGCCCGGCGCCCGTGGTTCTGCGGCCATTTCATGTTGTCGAGGGTTCCTGGCTGCGCCTGTGTCCGTCGTTTGTGGGTTGATGTCGCCATTGATTGTGCCGTCTCTTCGTCGGGGTTGTGCCTGTCTGCAGAATTCAGGGTGGAAGCTTCCAGTTTGGTGTTTTTTTTGTGAGGCAAAACTTTCCGTGCAGCTTGCAAAATTCAGGCGTGTTGGCCTTTGTTTTGTTTTATTGATAAAAGTAGTAGCAGTGACCTGAGGCCGCTGTTTATTTTGTGTGGATAATATACAGACGTTCATTTTGTGGTGTTATTTCTGTGAACTTGCGCAACTGGGCCGGGCAGTTATTGAAGCAATTTAAATGTAGCGTTGGCACCAGCGGCGTAGAGTTCTGTGCGAGCGTTCGAAATTATTACTGTTTGTGTTTTACGATATAAAGTCTCCTGTCGTTGATATTTATCTTTGTATGTTCTGTGCCATTTTTTTGATAGTTCATTATATGTGTTAAAAATTCCGCATGTCTTTTATTACTGTGTTCTGAATATTTGTGTAAGGATTTTGCAAGCTTTGGGATCTGGGTGGGGGCACAATTAAGGGTAGGTTCCATTCACGTGAGCTGCTGGTTTCTCGACCTTCCGCGGGGACCTGCAAAGCCGGCTGGAATTTGGAGGGTGGCGCCCACTTGTTTCGACGCGTCCTGTACACAATTTTGGGCATTTCCTCTGTAGGCAGATTTTGGCGAACTCCCCCTACTCCTCTGAGCGAGCCGCTGGCCTTTTCCATCTTTTTTTTGTTTGCGGGTCCAGGAGGGCGCGTTTGGCCCGTAACAAGTTTGGCGCCGTGGCGTAAGTCTTTTTTTGGCCCGTAACATGTTTTCCATGAAGGAAATTGAAGAAACCGATGGGAAGAATTTTATGAGTAATGTTAAGGGTTATCCAAAGCTACTACAGAATTTTCTTGATAGTACCTATATTTTCCATCGGTAAAATATAAAACCTGAAATTAAAGCTTGATAAGACTCTATGAAAACATTCTACGCCTTGGAAGCAACACCGAATTTACGCAAACCATGAGACATATACTACGGTAATTAATAATGAAAATTGATAAGACTGTTTTCCATGAAGGAAGCTGAAGAAACTAATGGGAAGAATTTTATGAGTAATGGTAAGGGTTGTCAGAAGCTACAACAGAATTTCTTGATAGTACCCATATTTTCCATCGGTACGATGTAAAACCTGAAAGTAAAGCTTGATAAGACTAGTTATGAAAACATTCTACGTCTTGGTAGCAACATCGAATTTACACAAAACCACAAGAGATATACTACGGTAATTAATAATGAAAATTGATAAGACTGTTTTCCATGAAGGAAGCTGAAGAAACTAATGGGAAGAATTTTATGAGTAATGGTAAGGGTTATCCGAAGCTACAACAGAATTTTCTTGATAGTACCTATATTTTCCATCGGTATAATATAAAACCTGAAATTAAAGCTTGATAAGACTCTATGAAAACATTCTACGCCTTGGAAGCAACACCGAATTTACGCAAACCATGAGACATATACTACGGTAATTAATAATGAAAATTGATCAGACTGTTTTCCATGAAGGAAGCTGAAGAAACTAATGGGAAGAATTTTATGAGTAATGGTAAGGGTTGTCAGAAGCTACAACAGAATTTCTTGATAGTACCCATATTTTCCATCGGTACGATGTAAAACCTGAAAGTAAAGCTTGATAAGACTAGTTATGAAAACATTCTACGCCTTGGTAGCAACATCGAATTTACACAAAACCACAAGAGATATACTATGGTAATTAATAATGAAAATTGATAAGACTATTTTCCATGAAGGAAGTCGAAGGAACTGATAGAAAGAATTTTATGAGTAATGTTAAGGGTTATCCGAAGCTACAACAGAATTTTCTTGATAGTGCTCATATTTTCCATCGGTACCATGTAAAACCTGAAATTAAAGCTTGATAAGACTCTATGAAAACATTCTACGCCTTGGAAGCAACATCGAATTTACGCAAACCATGAGACATACTATGGTAATTAATAATGAAAATTGATAAGATGTTTTCCGTGAAGGAAGTTGAAGAAACAGATGGAAAGAATTTTATGAGTAATGTTAAGGGTTATCCGAAGCTACAACAGAATTTTCTTGATAGTGCTCATATTTTCCATCAGTACCATGTATAACCTGAAAGTAAAGCTGGATAAGACTAGTTATGAAAACATTCTACGCCTTGGTAGCAACATCGAATTTACACAAAACCACAAGAGATATACTATGGTAATTAATAATGAAAATTGATAAGACTATTTTCCATGAAGGAAGTCGAAGGAACTGATAGAAAGAATTTTATGAGTAATGTTAAGGGTTGTCCGAAGCTACAACAGAATTTTCTTGATAGTGCTCATATTTTCCATCGGTACCATGTAAAACCTGAAATTAAAGCTTGATAAGACTCTATGAAAACATTCTACGCCTTGGAAGCAACATCGAATTTACGCAAACCATGAGACATACTATGGTAATTAATAAAGAAAATTGATAAGACTGTTTTCCATGAAGAAAGTTGAAGAAACCGATGGGAAGAATTTTATGAGTAATTTTAAAGATTATCCGAAGCGACTACAGAATTTTCTTGATAGTACACATATTTTCCATCGGTACGATATAAAACCTAAAATTAAAGCTTGGGAAGACTATTTATGAAAACATTCTACGCCTTGGAAGCAACATAAATTTACCCAAAACCACAAGAGATATCCTATGGTAATTAATAATGAAAATTGATAAGACTATTTTCCATGAAGGAAGTTGAAAAAACTAATAGGTAAGAATTTTATGGGTAATGGTAAGGGTTATCAGAAGCTACAGCAGAATTTCTTGATAGTATCCATATTTTCCCTCAGTACGACATAAACCCTGAAAGTAAAGCTTGATAAGACTCTATTTATGAAAACATTCTACGCCTTGGAAGCAACATCGAATTTACGCAAGCCATGAGACATACTATGGTAATTAATAATGAAAATTGATAAGATGTTTTCCGTGAAGGAAGTTGAAGAAACTGATGGGAAAAATTTTATGAGTTATGTTCAGGGTTATCCAAAGACACTACAGAATTCTTTTGATAGTACTCATATTTTCCATCGGTATAAGTGGGTAATATAAAATAAATGTTAGGATGCCTCTTTCTTATGCAACCTCTCCACATATTAGACTCGACTAGGAATCTATTTAAAACAAAACATATACGAAGAAAATTACGAATACTGATACGGTTTCTTCGAAGCTGTTACCCAATTGGTTTTTAATTTGTAAATCGTTGACAGTCTGAATGCAAACCAAAAAATTAAAACCAATACTCTAGTAAGAAAATAACATCCACGTACCTGTTATGGGAAAAAATGAAGATGTCGGCAGAGGTACCATCGAAAACATCGAAATGTATTATTATTGCCGCCACTACAAAGGGGTCAGTAGAAAAACGAGACAGAGATAATGGTCTTCAAAACATTCTAAAGACGCACTGTGGGTGGAAATTCTGTTCAAACTAAAAAATCCTAAGAAGAATGAATAAATGTCACTTATTCTTCTCCCAATCCTTTCCAAGTTGAGTCAATTTACTGCCTATGGCGCTTTCATACACTCTTTTCGATTTTTCTGTAGAAAAACTTTCAAATAAACTTTAATTTGCACTTCACTGTTACTCTATAGACCTTGTTAGCTTCTAAAGTTTTTAATACCTTATCAATCTTGAATAGATACAGAACTATGTAACCTTTCCAGTTACAAAGAGCCAGTAGAGTTACACAGAGGGATGCCATTCTTTTATGTTTTTAATTGTTCTGTGCCTTGATAGCTGAGAAATTTAATAATTATTTAAAAGTTTTCCACAGAAAAAATCAAAAAATGCCCGTTTATACATTTTAGACAATAATTATCTCTACTGAGGATGTACTCCCTCAAAAACTTTAAAAAGTTAAAATGAAGTAGTCGCAGGGAGAATATGGTAACTAATGTCATTTATTACGAATAAAAACGATTCTTAAGATGTGCCAACACGGGGTGCATATATAATTCAAGGGTTGTTGCATGGAAAACTCAAAAGTTGCAGATAAGATATTTCAGTTGGAAAACTGAAAATATTAGGCAAAAAATAAGAATAGCTAGAAGAGTCCATTCCGGACAAGAAATAATTAAGAGTTTACATATTTAGTTCTAAATCCTTTCCGTTCAAGACAGATGGTCGTATACTGTCACATGTCTATATAAATACAAAAGGGACAGTTGATGAAAGTGATAAAGGGGCTCAGGCTGGGTCGAATGTAACGTGAATTTTAGTTGTTGTTTGTATCTGTCACACCTTGGAGTTAATTCTGTATTCGCCACAATGCGCAATCTAAATTTGGTCCTCTCTCTGGGCAATTTAAAGCAATTTAAATGTAGAGATGCGAGGATAAAGCACATTTATATAGCAGTTACGCTCTCGCACCCGGCCTAGGCGATGCACGTTTAGCGACGCGTGTTAGGCGAGATAAATACGATTATATAGGGCCCGGGGAGGAGCCTTGGGGAACACACTCGTCAGTCTGCACTCCAATTACAAGAATTTACATATCAAAAGCGATCTTCAACATTTGCATCTGGCTATACGTTTATTGGATATCCTTCCTAAGGGAACATCAAGGAATGGAAGTGACAAGAGATTCTGCCAGCGGAAGCATATTTCTTATTGGATTTTAAGACACTTTCACGTCGCATGGCGGATTTTCTTACACATAATACATTTTTAGGATTTCCACCTGATACCACCAAAAATAACGTTCGGCGGCGGAACAAAGGAATACTCTACTAAAATATTTATAGAGCCTATAAGGCAAAGCCTGTTTGCGGGCTTCTGAGCTTGAATGAAATTTGATCATTACTGAGTTTTACTAAAAATAATAAACGTTAAGCTTGGAAAATATATAGCATAAGTTCGTTTCCAGTTGGAAATAAACCTGAGCGTCTAAAAATAAACAAACAATCCCGCGAAATTAGATACAGCACCGTTAAGAAAGACAAATTTACTTGCAGCAATATTACTAAACGTAACTCCTGCAGGTTTATATAACTACAGATTGTTCAAACGTTAGCTGGGGCTAAATCAGCTGTTAGATTGTAACATTTACTCTCCCAAACTGTTTCCGAGCTATTCCGCGTCTGGAGCCCTATATTTCTGAGCGCAAAATCGAGATTATACCATCATCTACCAAGCGTTGAACTGTTAAAAAAGTTCAGTTCCTTTTCTTGATGCGTTTCTGCGTTAACAGTATGAGAAATGAAATACTATACCTATAATATGGCTTTGATATATTTTGATATCCAAACTATAACTTTTGTAGTATACAATGGAGTGTTTACACATTCTTAGAAATTTTACTAAACTATCTCTTGTTCATATTTTAATAATTAACTTACCAGGAAACGATCTATCTCAATATGTTATTATTGTTAAATCATTATCAGTAGCTTCTAGACTAGACCTCAATTTCCCCAAAGTTAGTACATGTTAATGTATATGTTAATTATTGCCTTACTTCGTTTTAATCCGTAGCACAAGGATTTAAAACAATATTAATAATTTTAACAACTACAACTCATATAAATGCAAACACCCAGAGAATTTAACTGCGTTAAACACCTGTCAGAACACAACCATGCAATTACATCAAGTAATATAATAACGTATTTACAAGCGCTTCACATTTATGAACATACATTAAAACATGCACCATTAATGAATGAACAAATAGGGCTCTTAAATTCGTCAGTAATCACAGATTACTCAGAAGCCCTGGTGTATTAAACACACTAAACTAGAAAAACAAAAATAACAAATCAAAAGTCTAATGTATGCAAAAACAATCAAGAAATAGACGCGTACACTTCTCAAAAAAACTAGAAAAAAATACAAAAAAAAAACGCGTAGTTTAGCAGATGAAAGCACAAATGAACTGTCGGTTAAAATAACAACCGCTGTATACAACACCGGACTGAAAGTTGACAAGAAAGAAAAAGTGACAACATTTGGGAAAAATGTGCATACAACATTAACTCACAAGATAATTAAAACAGTTTTAGAGAAGAATCTGTGCCTTCTTTCTCAATTATAATTATGGTAACAGGTCAATTATCCTCTGG
>JABXWE010036228.1:0-21793 GCA_014611495.1 Limonius californicus
AATCGAACTTTTGTTTGTAACTCGAAAACAAAAGACGATAGCAAATTTTTGTTTCCGCCAGTGAATTTGTCTCAAAAAAAGAGATCGAGAACGTGCCTTCCATTTTTTTGTATCTCCTATAATTACCGAGTTACCCTATACAAACATCGAAATTTGCCCACCCTGTACATATTATTATAGAAGGGGAAAGAGTAAAGATAGGCGAAAAAACCTTAAAGACAGCCATTACAGAATTCCAGAACGAAAAATCCTGTAGATCAGAAGGAGTATATGCATAATTACTGAAGAGTCGTACGGACAAACTTGTTAGGACACTAACACAATTTAGTATTTAATGAATACCTCAATGGCCAAGAAGTCCCCAAAGAATGGAAAATGGCATATACCGTCGAACTATAAGGAAGGCAATAGGAATGATTGTGATAAATATAGAGGAATTTCAGTAACGAGTTCTATTAAATAGTAGACTATATGGAAGAATATTGAGAGGCCTGATAGAAACAGAATTCATAGAGGAGGAAGAACAAAATCGATTTAGAGGTGGAAGATTGAAGAAAGAGCAGTCGTGAATCTAAAAATACACATACTGTTCATAGATCTAACCAAAGTATATGACACTATACCCAATAGCAAGTTATGGGAAATACTACAGAGTACAAATATTAGCCACACCTTGATCACTGCTACCAAAAACTTATATGACGATGCTGTAACGAGAGTTAAGATAGAAAACAAATTATCAGGACCGTTTGAGGTATGGAAAGGTTTCCAACAAGGCTGTTTTATATACCCGACATTATTTAAGATATATATTAAAGAAGCATTAATAAAATGGAAACAAAAATGTTCAGGGATGAAAGTACCGTCTACAGTTTGCTGACGACCAAGCAGTAATAGCACGGGACTAAGAAGATCTTGAATATATGACCCGGAAGCTAAAAGAAACGTAAAGGGAATGGGAACGCACAATGAATATCTAGAAGATCAAATATTTCACCATTGGCAGTGATTTCCAGAACTTACAACTAGACAACGTAATAGAAGCATGTAAAAACTACAAATACTTAGGAGTGACATTTGACAAAACCGGCTCGGACGAAAAGAAAATTAGAACAAGACTAATACGAGCAAGAAAATAAATAGGGTGATTAAATGGGATCCTCTGAAAGTAAACATATAACAAAGAATCGAAAATACAACATATACAACACAATAATCAAAAGTAGTTTACTGTACGGATAAAAAACGTGGAGGATGACAGAGAGAAACAAACAAATGGTAGAAGCAACCGAAATGGATGCGCTGAGCGAGAATTTCACGAGCAAACAGAATAAAAGATGAAGATATTCGACAAGAAATGGGACTACATGACACCACTATAAAAGACATCCAAGAAGAACATCTAACTTGGTTCGGGCATGTACAGCGTATGGCAGACTATGTTTTCTTTAATTACGAAATCTTAGCTGTAATATTTTTGGTTAGTCTTTGGTCCACCCAATACTAATATACTAGCTACGTGCTATACGTGAGGAAACGGTAAGTTTGTCAGCGTCACAGAAAAAAAAAACTTGTCTGCTACAGTTAAAATAATTTAGCACTATAGTGACAGTGAAGATTTTGTGTAATTTTAACAAGTTTCATTGCTATAAATATTTAACTGTTTTACACAAATATATTAGCTCTTCTAAATAACTTAATTTGTCTAATATTTATAAGCAACTTCACTACTACTAATAACTCTTTTGTTGTAATCAATAAATGGTTTTACTCTGAGAATCAAAATATTTTGCTCTATTGCTCTATTACCATTAGCAATTATAGATCAGTTCATTCGCTGTAGAAGTATAAAATTTGTTCCGTTAGTTAGAACTTCCCTGCTTGACTAGTGCAAGATATTCATTAATTTAAACAACTTACTTGCTACTGCAGCAGAATTATTGTTAATGGGAGAATTCACCTTTAGCTAAAATCCTTTATTTAATAATCTGCATCAGATTAATTTATCTGTACCAAACACCAGCATAAAATAAAACTAAAATTGAAATATAAAATTTATTGAAAAATACTATTGTAATACATAATACAAAAACAAAAATCAGAATAGTACAATAGGTAAAAACTATAATAAAACTAAAAAAGAAACAGCCTACTACATAAAAATTAAGCTTGCAAGATAAAGAATTAGGTATCTGTATAGTACAAAAACATCATTACGTCTAAATATGACAGACAATATAAAAATAATTAATTAGGTACCATTAGAATAAAAATATTACCATCAGAAAGTAGGGTGTGATATACGAAGTTTATATAAAAAAAAACTCATGAAGAAATGTCATGCCTAATGGAAACATACAGTTTACCATCAACTGCTTGAGTAAGCAATGCTTGCATAGGATGAGGTAGATTTTTATAATGAGTGATTGCATATGAATTTAGTTTTTCAATTTCGTATGCATGATTGTGTTCATTAAACCCTTTGGTTTCATAATTATTATATACAGAAATGGTATTACTTTCATTTTGTAGTATATATACTAATAATCCAAAACAAGGCAACAAATTTACATTAACCCCAGTTATTAGAAGTACATTCGGTTTAAATACCACGCCATTTATAATTACCCAGTGAGGTACAAAGCATTCTTTAAACAATTTGGGTAACTGAAGTTTAAAGTTTTGATAATAATTAAGAGAATCTAGAGATATTATATCGCCTGGTCCCGTATAGATTTTATTTTGTAAATCTTCGTTTGCCAAAAATTTATAACATAATTTCAACTGGTGCTTCAACGATAAAGTGTAGGTGATATTTTTCCTTGAACATGTTATATTTGCTGTAACTTTAGCTTCTCGATGCTTTGATTCAAATCGCATTGCCCATAAATTTCTGAGCGGTCCTACTTTTGCCATAATAGAAGGGTAGTGTACCATATGGTGATGTTTTGTGTTTTGGTTTTAGATAATTATCTTTGAATACTTTTGAAATATAAATACTATGATGCTCTTCAATTAGTATTTTTAATATTAATACATGAGCAGGAGTTACCGTCACAGCAAAAATTATATCTACTATTTGACGGAGAGTTAAGTACAATTGCCAAGCTGTATCATTTTCCGGTATGGAATCTCCTATAATGAGTCCAAAATATCGTACAAAACAAAGCATTTCAGATGATGACATTGAGAACTTATTTTTTTTGTAAAAGTCTTTGTCAATAGGGGGTGGTTTATTTTTAATTTCCAAATCTCCATAATCAAAGGTTGTAATTCTAAAATTTAAATCTTCTAATGTGAAGTACCTCATCTCACAAATAAAACGTTTCAAAATTAATAAAAAATCGTAATGACAAACTCCTTCTAATACATCATGCATAATATCCACCGATAAATTTTTTGTAACATGATAATTTTTTAGTGTATTCCTAATACACTCTTCTTTAATTCCAGTTAAATCAAATCATCAGCATACGTTTGCTTATTTCTGAGTAATGAGTCCACTTGTGAACATGAAGTTTTTAAGTCGTTGCGCGATATGTTACAAAAACGGCATGGAAAATTACATGCAAAACTTTCACTAAACCCTAAAATAGTGTGCTGTGCCAAGTTGTCTCCAATTATAAGGCCTAAAGAGATGTACACATTGTGAGTACCTGATTTAGTAGTAATACATATCTCTGTATCTTCTAAATACTTTAATTCTTGCAAAATTATATTAAAGATGGCAGCATTTCCAAATTCCTTTCGGTCTGAACTATGATGCAATCCCAATAATAGAATATTATCAAGAGTACTCGAAAAATGATTTGGTAAAAATGGTAAACTAACATATACTGCTCCCAGTTTGTGTACACCAGCATGGGACCCCAGAGGGTTACATGACTCATAGTCGTCATAGTAAAGAAATATAGGCAATACAATTTTACCTTCAAAATGCGCAATTTCTTGTTGCCACAGTTCACTTTGAATAAAATTTGAAGTGCCTACTTCTTGGGACAAGTCGGATATATTTGACATAACAGCTTCAAACACATTTGGCATTTCCAAATATTTTTGGAGTACTTTCCTTAAAGGAATAAAATGGGCCTTAACTTCTTTCAAAGATACAGTTACATTAAACCCTTTTTTGATTGGCTCCAACCTTTGCCCAACATTATATTCAATAGGTTTTATTAAGCCATCAGTGTTTGATAATGCTTTAAGCCGTAAATATTCGGATTTGAACTGTTTAAATGGATTTTTAATATGATTTAAAATTGAATGTATTTTTTTGACTACATCTTCAGGTAATTCACAATTTTGAAGTTCGTTCATAATAATTCTGTTAAATAGAGCTACATACTCGTTAAAAAAACTGCTAAATTCATCAATTACTATTTGGACTATATTTCTAGGTATAGCTGAATGGTGGTATAATTTTGCTATAAATTGCAGTACATTAACATTAATACAATTTTCAAATAGATCGTCAGGTTCTTCCGATTCATTACAATTAAAATTAGAAGAACCTTCCAAGTTACAAAAATCATCCGCCTCCCAGTCCTTCCTTCCTACTTTACCTTATGTCACGGTATCCGAATTCAAAGTCTTAAGCACTTCTTTCACGTGACTGTCTTGATTGGGAAGCGATTCTTGAAGTTTAATTAATTTCTTGCTGACTATTTCCCAGGTGTTATACAATTTCATGCAATGATCTGGGTAAAGGTTTCCAAAATCTATTTCCAACTAAAAAGTAAAAAATTGAGTAACGTTCGTAAAAAGAAGCTTTGATATTGTAAATAATTTTTGCTACATTTGCTTACCAATAAATATCCTTTATTACTTCGAAGTGCGGGATAAGAATTGAAATAATCGCACAGTTTTCCTGGTTGTTGTAATTCTTTATGTCTTACAGCTGTTGTTTTAGACCAATTGCTTTCTACTGTGGTCCATGGATCTACACAATTCTTCAACCACATAATAGTATCAACGTGGAGTTCACCTATAAATATAAAAAATATTAAAACACGCAAGCATTGTAACTTTTTAATTTTTTTTTCCTTACCATCATCCAATTCAACTGTAATATTTTCAGTTTTTTCTGATTCTGGTTTTTTTATCAGGCCGGATGTAACAAAAGATCTTCTTAAACTGTAATATTTGCAAAAAAGTTTTCCTTTGCCCGTTTTTATTACTTTTCCATTTTTAATTGTGGTCACTTTGGTAAAGTGGGTTTCCTAGAAATAACAAGATGTTTTTCTTTGCTATTAAATAACCAAGTCTTTAGTAGTATCTTACCTTGTATTCGGTAGGGAATAAATCTACTATCATTTCCGCTAGTTCTTGCAATCTGTCGCTCTTAAGCCTAAAAAGTTGTAATAAAGTAAAAATGAACTATAATAGCAACTCTGTCATAAAAGTTGGTCACAGCCGCAACCCCTAACCCCTACGTGAATTGTATTTGTATGCGTAGATATAAATATGACAATTGCGATAACTATTAGTTCAATGTAAATAACGAGATTTTTTAAAACTTCATTTCTACCTACCTCTTATCCGGTTCCCCTTCCAATTCCTTACTTATTATAATATCAGCAAGTTGTTGTCGATGTAGTTGTTTGAAACCGGAGGATTTATACACCTCCAATAAACTTTTGCCCATATTGCTAGCATTTAACAGCTCTTTTAGATAAGAAAATTTTTGTTTCTTTGTTGGAGGTTCCGGGATTAAATCTACCCCGTCAATGATTAGGAAGGGCTTTTGCGACATAGCAGTAAGTTTTGCTGTAACAAAGAATAATCCGGGTATTATTATTATTTTCGATAGGTACCCGCTTTTTGAAGCGTATATTTCATACTTGGGGGTTCAACTGTATCATTTAAATCTTCACTTAGTACTGATGATTTCGAAGGCAGTGAATAGTTCGACGAATTGCTCAAAGTAGACGATGTTGATGTAGGAGAAAATGTATTAAAATCATCAGCAGTATCCTGAAAAATGTTTATTCCTAAATTATGTAAGGAAATTCAAAATCAGAACGCGAGTACGTATTACATTTTATTTCGATATTTCGCGCTGGCCTATTATTTATTAGTCACTATTGCGGATGTCTTACCAAAACTGCATCAGGCTGAACAATAAAACTCGCATTCCATATTTCCAACTTTTTTACAAACTTTATTCTGTTCCCAATTTTGGGAATTAATTCCTTGATGAAATCCGTACTTAAATCGTTAAACATTTCAACGGTAACTTCATTTGCTAAAAACGAAAAAAAGTGAAAACGGAAAACATACAGTAGGTATAATTACTATTTTTTTATTCTGATGCACCACAGACATTAGATAGGTAGGATATTCAAACGTGTGCCTTGCACAAAATTCTGAAAATTTTATCACGACAAAAATCCATCTAATTAGCATACGAGGGACATGCTGTAACTTAAATATGTATAAAATGACCATATTTTTCACTTTGAGATCAGTTGGTAGAACCTAGAACGTGTTTTTTATATACTTGCTGAACATGAAATAATATTAAATAGGTATGTATAAAAATTCGAGAAACTTGATATTAATATTATAACTTATCATATACCTACTTATGCCGTAAAAAATTAAAATGAATCAATTATTGTCAAAGTACCAATGTACCTACGAATGATCAAGTCGACCTAAAATAGGAATGCTAGTCAAAACATTGCAAGCTTGCATGACTCATATGCTTCAATCGCTGCAGTATATCGTCCCGTCAGAGATATAAAACGCGGGAAACTGACAAACATTTTATGCGGGTACCTACTTTAGAAATAAGGTATAACACCTAGTTTCTTATGGATATGAGTTATGGTAGGTAATCTTATCGATAGAAATTACTTTTACAGCATTAATTTTAAATTCGTCTAGATAGGTACGCAACAAATTTTCGTGAATCAAAGTAACAAATGACTGTATAAGCACTTACCTTCGAAAGCAGGAAATAAATCCGCTAAATCCCAGTCCTTCAATAATTGTTTGGTTTCTTCCATTTTACACTTATCTAAACTTAACCAAAGTAAATGAAGACACTAATTAGACACTTAATTCACAAAAAAAATTGCAGCGTTCTTCGGCACCTATCGAAGCTAACTGTAACGCATAGCAGAGACGAACGCAATAATACCCCGCCTATATTACACTCGAGACTAAATATTCGCTAATTCAAATAACAAAATTTTCCAAGCAGAGATCACGTGATACGTTATCTTTTGTCAGACAAGGATACTTGTTTGTTGCAATCAAAAACTTCTTGGCGTTAACGAAGAAAGTTTTAGAAATTTTACTTGCATCTGACAAGCAACTTTATTTGCAAAGGTCACCACAGATATCTAAAATTTTATTTACCAGAAATAAGAATTTTCACTAGTGTAGTGAAAACCAGAATAGATAATTAAAATTATCTGAGAGATACAAGCATTTTTTTTCTGTGTAACAAAAAAAGTCCTTTGTATTGCAAGAAAAATTAAAAGCGTGCATCAAAAAATTTAAATAGCGGAACCGCTTTCTTCTAATATTAAAATCGAGGCAACGGTTGGAATTTTAAGTATTTCCGACAGTCGTACTATTCTTCAAGTTTTATTAATTTATACAAAACAACATTATGTGTATAGTCGTAAGTACATGACGAAGTAAAATGCAACTAACGTTGTTTGTTAATTCTTAGCATAATAACGCATACATGTGACTGTTTTAACAATGCAAGGGCGTTATCAATTAACACAAAAACATTGAAAATTATTTTGACGTCAAGGGGACATATTATATTCATTAAATGCACCCTGACTATGAGAAGCATGACAATGTGTAAGTTTTATGTGATCCTATAATATGTAATTATTTCTCTGTCATTTTTCGAAATTTGTTGTAACTAGCCATAGCGTACGTACCCTCAACTGCACGATTAAAAAATTAATGCAGCAAGTAAAAATTAGTAAACTTTGAAATACTGAAAATAGTTCGGAAAGAAATAAAACTTAAGAGACAGCTATCTTTTAAAAACTTATAGGCTGAGCAGAGACTTTCGCAATATTCACTAAGTGGCCCTAAAAATAATGTAGGTATATTTGCCAACGGCAGATGGTCCGGTAATGCAGTCGATAATTTGCCAACAACACAACCACCGTCCACTCCAAAAAAAATTTTGTAGGGACGCTCGTGATTCCAGTAAACATACAAACACAAATATAAGTAGTGCAACGACCCTAAACAAGTAAATAAGCTATTAATTAAAAGCTCTGAACTCGAAGGTCCACTCAAACGCAGTTTCTATAAAAAATCGATGTCACCCTTCATACGTCACGGATTGTCAAGCAATTTTAAGCGAAAACAAGGATGCTAAGGAATGGCTTCACGTTTCGCTACTAACCAACCCCCTCGAGCTTTTACAGCTCATGATTTTTTTCTTGCAGCTACCTGCTAAATAATATATGGTCAAAGCACGTGGAAAGACTAAACGAAAGGGTAAAATTTAATTAAATTCCGCAGACCCTTAGCAAACTTGCAATCAAACTCAGTCTGTTGAGGTAAATGTTGTATACTTACGAAGCAGTATGAAAAATATGCTGGGGTGACTGAATTGATATTTTCACTTAAAAGTAAAGAAACTGAGAAAGAAAGATTAATGTGAACTATAAAAGTTTTTCCTGGTATTGATTTATGTATTCTCGAAGCATTTCTTTGATATTTCTGCGCGTTTATCTTCATCTTTCTTTATTAAATGTACTACACAAGATTTATGAATGGAAATGGAAATTCAAACATTTGATAATTTTTGCTTGCGACGAAATTAATTTTTGTGAAGGTCATACTAAAATCTGCAAAACAATAAAATCAATTAGCAAATTCCTTTCTGGGATAACTCTATTCTGCTTTGACTAAAAATTCACGTTTGAGTGAATATTGTCTTCATGGGGTGAACTAACATACTTGATTATTACAAACCATCGTCATCGTACCAAAACAGCACCTAATACTCTCACAAACGATGACATCCAAAACTCTGCATTAAATGGCTTCTAACAAGACAGGAGTCACTCGTTTGTGTACAACTCGTTTCGTAAAATAAATAGCTTTCCGTCTTTTCTTTTTTTTTTGAAAGCGTAACTACCACAGTTAAATACATTAAGACAAGTTACAATTTTGATATAACCGTCTTCCCGCCCGAGCTAGGATTAGTCTTACAGGATTTCATTTTCCACGTGGACAACATTTTCGGTATCCGATAATACACAAACTTCTTGTTGTTGAGTTTTGGTCGAAAGTTTATAAAGAAAAAAAGCTCTATTTTGGTCCACTCTACTTGCCCTTTCAGTTGAAAAGCAAAAGAAATTGACTACCTTCAGAAAATTGCAAGAGCTGACTGTACATAACTTGTTATGCTAATTGTTGTTAACATGATTTAATTGAAATTATCCCCCTAGAGTTTAAGGTGATAGTTTTAATTAAAAACTACATGTGTTTAGGGCCTAGGTACACATAGTTACTGTATATTCAGTTAAGCCATGCCAAGAACAATATTAGAGAAATATGGTTTTTATGCAATTACCTAAACATGCTTGCCCGACTTATTAAACTGAGTATTAATTGATTTGTGCATGAGTACTTCTCACTGGTACACCGTAAGGTTTTAATAATATTGATTGACTACTAGCTACTTTACAAAACAGCAGAGGTTAAACGTACCTTATTCAAAAAGTTTAGAATTACAGTTGCCTGTAACTAGACACTACACTGCAAATGGTTTGTTATCTATACAAGCAGGCGAAGAAGTGGTCAGAAGGATGTTAATGTAGCCATAAAAACGAACCCTGCTTTGATTTGGGTGTTTTAAAACTTTGGAGATTTGTAAATTTTAGATTGGTGCATGGTCCAGTCATGTAAGGCTTATTATTATTTATGCAGAGTACAACGGCATCTGTGAAATTATAGACATTTGAAAGCCGCCAGCTTCTACAAAGTTCTGGAAATTTTTTAATAGTCGAATGACTAGTTGACAATGTGATTCACATCAAAATTGCTAAATATAACTTAAAAACAATTAATAACCTTTTTTCTAAGGTCAAATGCAAAACTCCTATGCTGATGAGGTCGAATGCCGTATATTCAATCGCATGCCATGATTGTGATAAAAAATATATTGGTCAAACCAGCCAATGGTTAAAAAATCGACTAACTCAACATAGAAGTGATTGCAGAATTGGAAAAAATTCCTGTGCCTTAGCCATTCACTCTAATAGTTTGAACCATCAACCAGATTTTAACGATGTAAAAATTTTAGATATTGAAAACAATAACAAAGGCAAACTTTTTCTGGAAATGTTCCACATTTACAAAGAACCCCTAAGTATGAATTCAAAAACTGATGTTGATCAGCTTAGTGTTATTTATTCTCATATCTTAGATATGGATTTGGATAATGGTTAGGTGCTGTTGTTCTCTTATTTCCGTCTCTGGACGGGGTGATTTGGATGGGCAATCAGGGAATACCTTCTAATTACGGGGGTGTTTTTTTTGGTTGTCCGTTCAAATTTTCCCGCCCAGGGATAGGAATTTTAGTTATCTTAGGTTGGTACTAGTTAGTGACCTTCTGTCATTGGTGCATTGCACGTGTTTCTGTATCACAGAGAGTACGTTTGCTGCGTATTTTCTTTTTAAAATGTTGTTTGTAATAATTTATTAATTTTATATTCTAAACCTCAATTTTGTGGGTGTACACCAATTTGTTAACAATAATGCTATTCCTGCTCAAATAGTTCTGTCATGTTTGTTCACGTTCATTTTATGAACCTCCCAGCTTTGTAAGTATTTAGTTATGCTGTTTTTGAGGTTTTTCCTCTACCAGTTGTTTGTTTTATAGTTGGCTCTGAGGAAGGAAATAAAGTTTTCCGAAAGCTTAGCTTAATAGCAAAGGGTGGTTTAATTTCTTGCCCTTGGTCGATTACCCCAACAACCAACATCTTTAACTTCATATTTCTACGACCAAATACTCTCCTTCCGGGTTTATATATGTATATATATATATATATATATACCCGAAATAACTTAATGAAAATTATATAGCAGTATCCGCGTGGTTCAAGTTAGGTATGCTTGGCGTAAGTATAGAATATCTAGATAGGATTGTCGATCAAGCTAGATTATTTTTACCAAATCAGTTTACTCTGTTGGAGTATGTTAGGACAACTAGCAACTTTACTCAGATGTAAGTTGAGTTGTCTATGTTCGTATATAGAAACTTTTTTACTTACTCGACTTTACATCAGGCAGCGGTGATGTACTAATTAAATATATCTGGAGAAAAAGTTAATTGCAATTTTGTGTTTCGGAGCTTACGTTAAGCTGTAGTTCCTGCGTCAATGGTAGCGTCCAAGCTAGGGCAGTAGATGAGAGTTCGTGAACGTCCCTAATAGAATATTGCACTTCGCAAAGAATGTATACTAGTTTTGCTATTCATTTAAATTTGTAAACATTCTTTCAAAGCTGAGTGTTACCTTTCAAAATATTTGGACACATATAATATGTGACTATATGTGGATATGCTCTACATAGTAAAATAAAGTGCCCTTTCGAAATGGTTTTGGGGATATGCAAAAGCTGTGGCGCACTAACCCAGGCGATCTACGGTTTAGGTACTCTCCGAGGTACCAAGACAGTAGCATGTAAGGGTAGGTTTTCGGTCACCTATCCAAGTGGCGACTGTGCGAATCGTTGCTGAACTTTGGATACTGTTTGACCAGTACTCGAATTTGTCGGCCATGCTACTTCCTCTATATTCAAAGTAATTTATTACTGTGTTATTGTATCCCTAATTAAGATAAAACAACTTAGAACTAATTTTTTGCGGCAAGTTTCGGAATTATATTGTTGAACTAAGCTGGGGTCCGATTTCCTCTCATTTCCGATGTGCAATCTTTGCATTGTTTGACGTTGGAATTTAGACACCGCAGGTGGGTTTCGTTGTGGTTTTTATTAATATGAAGGAGTTGGAAGCATTTTGCCATTCCTATTTGTGTTTCCTTATCTGTAAGCAAAGTTGATTTAGAAAGCTTTTGCAGTATGTTTAGACATATGTATGCAAATATGTGGTTTGATTGAAACTAAGACTTTCCTGTGTACATTTTATGAAACTATTTTGTCCTAGAATGTGTTAGGATCATTTTTCAAAAATTTAAATAATCTGTTTATTTAATTTATCAAAAATAGGAAAAAATTAATCAAGGATATTAATAATTCTCTTATTTCAAAATGAATGTTACTCAGCCAAGGTATCAAAATATACAGTTTTTGGTAAGAAATATCATATTGAATTTGGATTTAGTGTTTTGTAAAATATTAAAAAGTTATTTGTTTAATTAGGATTTAACAAAATTTTGCAAATATGTCCTATCTTTCGATTGGCTGAAAAAACATAGAAAGCGCGCGTCAGATTCGTGTGGTTCTATTGTCGCATTGTAGACAAGTCGCAAAAAAAAATGTTTTCGTCCAGTTTCCTAGCAACCGAGTTAAAATATTTGAAGTTGGTTACATATTACTTGTTTAGTAGCTATGTAAATTTCAAACAGTAGGTATGTAAACTTGCAATCCTCGTAATTATGCATCCAGTTTAAATCAATCAAGTGTTATATGTGAAGCGGTGTTAATTTTGTAAATCTTGTTTATGGGAAAAAAAGTAAATTTTTCTAAGAAAACATATTCTGCTGCATATTCAAGCGTCGGCTGATTTTAACCGTTTCTCTTTATTTTGTTTTTAACTTCGAATGATGTTTACAACTGTCATCAAAGCATGTCTTAATCTGGGTTTGAATAAGTTTCAAGTTATAGTTTACAAGTGCCACGTGTTACAATACAAACAATTTAATTGAACATTTCCGTCTATGATCAAGTTATAATAGAATTTGTATTTTTGCTACTTACATGTGAGAAGAAATAACAGCCACGAGGTCCCTTATTCCACGAGTTTTCGCAAAGAAACAATCACAGCATCAAGCGGGCGGTTTACCGTTTTGATAAAGGTTCCTCCCTTCCTCGAGTTTTATTTGTTGGGGTTTTTTACCAACTTTAGAAAAAATTAAGCAAGTAATTTGGTGCCAAGGTGGCTCAATTTTGGAAAGTGTTGTGATTGATTAAATATTGCTAATTTATTTCATGCGTCATTGCTATTTAGTTATTAATTCTTAACGTTGAAAAAGAAAGCACTTATAAATTGCCGATTTTTTTTATTAATGTCATGTTTGTCAATAGTCCATAATTCGTGCTTCAACCTTTTATCCTTTAGCTTGTAAACCATTAAACGCTTGCAGATACTCTAACGTAAAACTAACGATATGGCGTATTCAGTTAGTACCGGTATCCAATCTCCTTATTTTTTTCAACGTAAAGTATTAACCTACTCATTCTAGAAGTCTGACGTTGCATATTTTGGAATATTGGGAAAAGGTTTGTCAGTATACCGTGAAGATTATGTTAATTAAGAAAGTGGACTGGAAACCTGCAAAAGCCTGAATTGTTCAGCAGCAGTTGGATCTGTACCTATTTAGTGGAGGGGTTCAGTTTTCCTACTTTACGATTGAGAAACTTCATTAATTATATAATTGTAAGTCGAAACGCGCATCTATATATAATGCTGTGATATTATAATGGGGGGGCGTAAATGCTAAATGGCAAAAGTGTCATATAAAAGTTTCATTATGATTTGTTGTGTAAATTAATATTTTCAAAAATGTGATTTGACAGCTTGACAGTTTTCTCATCTGTCCTAATCTTTGTAATTTCATTGGTGGTCAAGTAAAAGTAAGCTTGTAAATTCTATTAAATAATCTAATTATTCACCTTTGAATCGCCGACGGGGCAAGACGTGTTTTCCGTGTCAAATAACCTCTTCCCCGCCGGTCAACGATTACATTATTTTAAATTGGAGATTACTTTTTTTTGGAATGTCATAAAAATGTATATTTAAGAAGAGAATACAGCATCATCAACACGAAATCAAATAAAATTGCACCAACCTTATTGCAGATCTCCGAGTCGCTGTTATACTTGGTGGTACTGTAGAAACTCGTGTAGCTCATGTTCATTGACAGCAACCTTGGTGGAACGCACTTCTGTCCAGAATTTTCAAATCTGCCAGGTTTTGGCGCGTACAGTTCTTTAAACACGTGATAAACTTCACATCAACGCACCAGCAAACACGTCGTCCAATCTTTTATTGTTCCAAATTACTGCAGTAGCAGTTAACTGTAGTTTGTAGCATCCAAGTCTCAGCAACAAGTAAGTAAATTAGGGTCTTGATACCAGTTTTCCATATTAATACACCATTTATTGAATATTAAATTCGTGTGAGTAAGTTTAATATTCTAACCTCTAATTACTTCACGGTAACATTTCTTATTGTAATTGCTTGTTGTAATTTATTCTTGCATTTTAATATTTCGAAACACTTCCTTTTTGTTCTTTATTTATATTTAATTAAATTTTTATTATTTCTTGTGGGTTATAATGTGTTTACAATTGGCATTGACGTTTACAGCAAATTTGTCAAATTGAACTTGTAGATCAGCTCATGAAGAACCGACGCTCATAAAAAAATGACGATCGACCACTTTCGACTCTTCCCGAAACTTTGAATTTTTCTAATATTTTCACAATTTCACGTACGTAAATGAAAGAAAACACTTTAAATCCGTAGATTGATATAAACACAATTATTTTAAATTAAAATCACTACATTCTTTACAAAAATTAGAAAATTAGCTGAGCTACGAATTAAGCGTGGGCTCTGCTTCAAGATCTTATGGCAACTAAATTGTTTTACAAGACAATACTTGTCTCAAATAAAAAATGGTAAAGTACGATGTGACGGGAAAAGCCGGCAGTCCACAGAGAGCTGTACCAACCAGGTGGAGGTGAATGCAGTCTGTGTACCAGATGGGTAGCTGTGGAGGGGCATTTTAGCGTGCCTAACTACATTGTGAAGGTTGGCGCTGATAGAAGATAAACAGTTACGGTGACATTAAAGCAAAGTGAGAGTTGAAAGAATTTGCACGAGTTATTTTTTTAACGTTTTCAACTTTATGAACGAGACGAAGCCACGAGTAGAGACTAGAGACACTTCTTTGATTCCCTGAGATAACAGTTTTATGTTTGAGCTAGTTGGCGTAAGTTTTTCTTACCGTGACTTTAATTACACAGCAATATATATATATATATATATATATATATATATATTCCTGACGGAGGAATACGAGATCACTTTTATAACATACATGAGGAATTCGAGATCATGAGATCCGTTACCCGGATCTCGAATCGCTCCGACCCGTTTGCTTGATTATATACAGTCTAATGCCGATAACGGCAAAGTTTTAGACGGTACTCACATTCCGCCTAAAAACATACTAATAAATACTGGTAGTTTGTTTGTTCGTGCCGTAGGTGGCGCTGCAGTCAATTTTGTATATAAGTCTATGGATGATACAGCTGCATACGAGCTCCATGTGACAACTACGCATGGATCTCGTTCTACTCAGTTAAAAATATTTTGTATATAAAAAATGATTTAGTATACAGTGCTTGCAGATCTCGCAGTCAATATTCTAGACATAACAATTAGTTTCAAACCAAGTTCGAGTTGTTGTTTATAGCAGTATGCAGCGTAGGTTATCGTTCTGTGGTGTGCAGTTTATAAGTTATAGTGATTTAAATCATGTCGTTGAACAGAACGCAAAAAATCTTGCAAATAGCATTAATGCAAAGAAAACAGGAAGGCGGTAAGTGATTTTTTACTCTTTTATGTATTTTCGCAGCTTACTGATTCATACTAAAATCACCGTGCAAACTAATAATTAACGTATCTAGATGTAAAATTTTATCTGTTGGTAGATTAAAAGATTAACCCTGGTACAACCGAGAGTGGACAAATAGTATCCACAGTTCAATTTTCTTGTCTGATGTTTTTTCAGTTGGGACACCCTGTATAATGTATTCGATTTCATAATGATCAATATATTTATTATGTGCTCTCAAAAATATTTTCTAATGAAACATTGTCGCCAGTGGACACTAAGTAACGTTTTGGTCCAACTTGAAACTTGGAAAGTTATTAATTTTACAGAATAAAATCGGTTTTTTTAAATCACCATGTTAAATGTACTCTTAATTTTTTTAAATTCCATATTTTTAACAAATGGTGTGCTGGAGCAGTCTTTCGTGAGCTCGCGCGAGCCCTTTAAATTTTGTTACATAAAATTTGCGAGCTCGTTGAAAATCAATTTTTTAAACTATTCCTTTGTAATTTATACTTAAAAACTGCCTTTTGGAGTTTGTATGTGTGCACGATTTCATATTTTTTAAACAAATGCATTAATTACGTTGGAATTCATACAATGCTGCTTCAGAGCAAGCCTGGCCTTAATTTACTGCGGGGCATCCCCAGATCAGGATTTGGTAAATACGCAACGTTTACAATAAATACTTGGGTCGAATACAATACACCCACGCACTCCGCAGTCCACATGGTACTGTATAAATATACACCTCCTTAGTGTTTCATAATCGCTGCATTAATTGAATATAGCAATAAATTAAAAAACACTGCAACTGTATGTCGTCGGCATAAAATCATAAGCGGCATATGTATCGAAGAAGCTAGGGAATGAGCCAGGCTGTAGTAACTGTCTACAAAGCTTGTAAGAAATGAATCCCCTTACACCAGCCTCCCTCATGCACTCGTTAGCCTTGGCGAAAAACGTTTTAAAACTTTAAGTTTTGTTTTAAAGCATGAAATGAATAATAATAATAAAATCAAATAATTTAGAGATTTTTTTAAATTCTTCTAATTATTTTCCTGTTTTAGTTGTAATATTTATGTTTTCTACATAATATATTACCTATTTTTGCATATTCACTTTTCAAAGAAAAAAACAGAGACAACAATAAGCCCGTTGTTAAAATTTTTCCAGCACACCGCTGATTTTAACCCTTTATGGGGGTGGTTGAAATTTTACCCTTAGCCTGATTTAGAGTTTGACGATGACTAAAGGGAAGCATAACAGACGCACAACTGACAATTCACAGACAGCTTTTTCACACTTTTACCTGAAAAAAGCATTTGATTGGTTCATTTTACATAAATTTTTTCCGATTACACTTCGTCAAACTATAAGTAAGTCAGGCTATATTTACGTAACACTTATTAACTATTGCAGCTAGTAAATCATCCGAATCGGAAGTAGACGATTCTGAACAAGACCCAGATTTTATCGCGTCGTCTGATATAAGTTCGACAGAGTCGGAGACAGTAAGCACTTTGTAAAATTAAGTAGGTATAATATTTAATAAGAATTTTCAGGAAGAATTTGCTTTGCGATATAGACATCTAGATGAGCATAAGGGAGGCGTAGAGAGGGATTTGGGTTATTCTGGTAAAAATACTCCAGTAAGTAATGAATAAGCTTAACTATTTGAAAATAAATTAAATCGCTTTCTTCGATACCAGGAATAATATTTTAAAAGGACTTTTTCGCTGAATATGTACTTTTTATTTTTTTAAATCGTTTAATAGGATCTTCAAATTACACCGCCTGAAGTTAACATCACAAATCCTCCATCGCCCGAAATACCTATCGCAGACACAATTTCACTTACGAGTCATTCTCCTGTAAGTACATGTTTTTAAAAAGAATGATTTAACTCGGAAATACTAGCTAGATAAAAATTCAATTAATTTTCATCTATCATATCTTTAGGCGATAATTCAACTGATATTTTTCTTACAGCAGAGATATTCGGAAGGTAACCCTATGAGTGAATACCATCTAGCAGACTATGGAACTTTACCTTTTACTATAAATCAGGTAATTTTTTCCAATTTTCAAAATAGGGTACAATAATCTTAGACTTTTTTTGCACATTAACCCACAAATAATACTAAAGAAGTTCATATTTTCAAAAAACCTGTGGATTTATTTAAATGATAATGTAGTAGTATGGTGAATATTATACTTAAATATGTTTCAATTTAGTCTTCTGTAGAACTTACCTGCTTTTTCTGTAATATGATTTTACAAAAATGCATTTTGTTAAAACAGTATTTAGAAGCAAATATACCTACATCCAACAGAAGCAAACGTATTTGGGATAAACGAGACTTTTGTCTCTATTGTTATGAAAATGTAACAAATTTTAGTCGCCACTTAATGCGCAAACATAACTCAGAAGTAGCTGTTCAGCAGTTCATGAAAATGAAGACCGGAAGCGTGGAGAGAAAAAATTTTATTGATATGTTGAGAAAAAAAAGAAATTTTTTGGCACCTACACAGAAAGAAATAAAATTAGTAAAAAGACCAACCAAAAATGTTAATCCTGGAAATATAGTTCCTTGTATGTATTGTAAAGGATATTATATGAAACGGTATCTTAAACGCCATGTTGGGAACTGCCGACAACGGCCACAGGAAAAATCTGCAGATTCCTTTAATTCAACCGAAGCTCAAACTTATTTTGCATTCCGTTCTATAGACGATAAGTTTATACATAATCTCCACCTGAAAGAAGGTGTTCTAAATATGAGATGTGATGATATATCCCTTATAGTGAAAAGTGATCCACTGATCCTCTCCTTTGGCTCATTCTATGCCAAACGACACCGCCATGCCCATTTAGACAAAGTAACGAAAAATAAACTACGTGAACTTGCACGTTTATGGCAAAACATGAAACCGTTGGTTAAAGAAACGTCAATGTTTGAAGCTTTGAAGCCGGAAAATTTCAAATATTTTGTCATGTGTACTCAAAATATAACCGGTTATAACGAAAAAAATCAAAAATTCGAAAAATCTCCCTCCTTAGCTCTCCACATGGGTACCACATTAAAACAACTTTGTGAACACGCTTATTCAGAAATACAGCAAAAAAATATGATTTTTTTACAAGGAATTGACAGCACAGAAAAAACAAAAGAAGTAAAGACCTTAAGACGTATAATAAAAAGTAACTGGAACGCAGAAGTGAGTAGTGTAGCAAATCAGAATATAGTTGAAAACCAGTGGAAAAAACCTACAATAATTCCTTTAACTTCAGATATAAAGAAACTGAATGATTTTGTCAAAGGAAAAGCAGAAAATTGTGTAGGGCTTTTAAAAGAAAACGAAAAAGATAGAAAATCATTTAGTGATTTACAAAAATGTTGTTACTCACTACTCATAACTTTAAATCGACGACGCATTGGGGAGTTGGAAAGACTGTTGTTAGAAAGCTACCTACAGGAGAATAATGACATTATTTCCGAAGAATTTCAACAAAATTTAACGGAGTCTGAAAAACTACTGCTAAAAAAATATAAAAGAATACGCATTAGAGGCAAACGCCACAAACCTGTTCCGGTTTTAATTTCTAAAGAAATTCAAGGTTACATTGACTTGCTATTGTCAATTAGAAAGAATTTTGTGCCAGAAAGGAACCCTTATCTCTTCGCAACAATTAACAAAGAAACATGTTTAGATGGTTATACAGCTTTAAGGAATTTGGTTAGTGCATCTGGAACAGAATATCCGCAAGCGCTAACATCTGGAAAGTTAAGAAAACATATAGCCACCATATCTCAGATACATAATTTGGACAGTTCAGAATTGGAACAATTGTGCACATTCTTAGGCCACACTGTGACAACCCACCAAAATTTTTACAGGTTAGCATCAGATTCTTATTATTATAAAATTCGGTAACAAGTTAGTGTTGTTTCCGTTAGTTAAAAAAAATCTACGAGGTTTTCTGAATATAACTTACCTGCTACCTATTACCTATATCTTCTCCGTCTCTTAAGAGCATGTGATACTCTCCAACACATTTAGTGCTTCTATTACTGTTTCACTCATTATTGTTTAATTTACTGCTAATAAGCAAAACTAATATTTACTATTAATTTTGTTAACACATATGTTACCAATATTTTCAAGGTCAAAGGAAATCAATCCCTTCCATAGTTATTCTTATTCTATACAGCTGCCAATTTAAGAGGTGATAAACATATAATAAATATTCTTTCTTTTAACATTTAGGTTGCCCCAAGAAATTTACCAGACGGCAAAATTGGCCAAATTATTATTAAAATCACAAAACGACGATATAAATGAAATGCTTGATTCCGATATTAACAGCGATGATGACTACACGCACAACATAGGCGATGATAATCTACAGGATGGTTTCGCCAGCACAGGTAACAGTAGTAGTGTACAATAAGTTTGAAGGTTAATAAAATCGAGTACACTATTTCAGAAGTAGCAGATGATAAAAACACAGAACGCGAAAGACAACAAGAACCCTTTATTAAACGTGGGGTTGTCACAGAAAATGTTAAAATTAACAGGAAACGTAAAACTTTACCTTCTGAAAGCGAAGGCATTGAATCTAATGGTAAGTATAGGGACTGAATACCAGTAGATTAGAAGGAAATAGACAAAGTGTTTGTAGAAAGATGTTCCAAAACCACAACACGTAGAAAGAATGCCACTAATGTTGCAAAGCAGAATATAAAACATCCCAAAGTAAGGTGGACAGCTCAGCAGAAAGATATGACAATAAAGCATTTCAAAGAAAACATTAAAAAGAAGAAACCACCCACCGAGTCTGAAATAGAAGCTTTCCGCAAAAAATACACAATTATGGAAAATAAAGACTGGAAAAAAATTAAAGCCTTTATTTTTAATGAATACAAAAAACTGTAATGATACATATCATGTAATTTGTGGCTCATTTTTTTTGCTTTTTTTCATTTGCTTTAGAATTTCAGAAAACTTGTGAGAAAATGTATGATTTTTTAACAATAAATGCTTGTTATTTTTAAATTGTCTTTAGCAAACCTATTTTCCAACTTAAATTAGCATGCCATGTTGCGGAGAATATTTGGAACAAAACATTGTCCAACGATTTTCCCTCGTCAGTAGTTATGAACCAAAATCTAAGGAGCAAATTAGAGTTTAAGGAATCCGAATTAAGAAGGGTTGGATAAATAATAATAGCTAGCTACATTCCAAAAAAGATCATTTACTTAATAAAAAGTGTATTTCGCATGTGTGCAATAGAATGCTCCATAATACGATATACAAAGTTCACTTTGTCCACTAATAAGAGATCCAATTATCTGGCAACACTGCATCGTACTCGGATTCCTCAATAATATCTATATATATTGTACGGTATATAAAAGGATCTCACAATGCCATATTTTGTTAGGATCTCAAAATGCACAGTTCTGCATTATGGAATTTTTTTTTTTATTATTTAAGTTAATTCGCATTTGAAAGAATTTTTTGAAGATTATTTGGTTCTATATAAAATATGCATAGCGAAATTGCTCTGTGTGTATTTTAAATCATGGATCTCGGATTGAAACAGAAATTGTGGATCTCATATTCCACATTTCGGAGTTTATATATATATATATATATATATATGTTTGTACTGTTTGTAAATATTTTAAATAAAATATTCATTTTTATTTTTAATACAATTTGCTTAAGTTTTTCTTATACATCCATTAATACGCACTGTTTGTAACTACTACACTACACAACAATTAGGTACTAAAAGTGACTTAAGTAGAACGAATATCTGACTTGTTTTGTCCAATTGTCAAAATATCTAAGACATTTATACTTTTAATGGTACCTAACCGATAAAAGTGCTATTAACTCGAGAACAAAGCATTTGAAAATTTAGAAAGCGTCACGTTTTGGTATTTTAAAGTTTTGAAATTATTTTTTCATCGAAAGATTTG
>JABXWE010036229.1:0-17050 GCA_014611495.1 Limonius californicus
GAATAATAAGGGAAGCAATAGAAATCGAGAAACACCCAAGAAACCTAACCCGAAATCAACAAAGCGCAACCACACGGAACGGCCAAGAAGTATATATAGCTCCAGCAGAAACGAACGTCAACAGTCGTATTGCAAGAAGCATCAGCAGAAAGTTATCCGACAAGACCTGAAGATGGCAAATGTGACTTTGCCGAAACGTCGTCAAGACAACCAGCCAGGTCCGTCCCAGGACCAAGAAGTTGCTACGCGCAAGAATTCCTGGAAACCAACCACACAGCATATACATATACATATATATATATATATATATATACATTGTGATTTCCAAAAATATATCGTACATTTTTAAAATTTTTCAATCCGCAATTCAAGCTCATTATTAGGACGTGTGTTAACCCACAATTTAATAAATTCCATCTTTTTGCAACATATGTATAATTATTTTAAGCGATCCTTTCCGTCTTTCCGTGTTCGATTGTGGTAGATTCTACATAGAACAGTTAATCAATTTTTTTTAATTCATTAATGTGTTTTATGGAGGGCTTCACATGAACATCTATTTCTGTATTCAATGCAACAACAAACAAAGCCAAACATGCACACAGCATTTGTTACAATGCATTTGAAAAGATCAAAGCGTAGCGTACTATACGTTTGATCTACACATACCACAATCGTGCCGTTGAAGCATTTCAGGGGTTCATAGTTTTCCAAATAGATGTGAATTTTGTATGTTCGTACAACCACATTATTTAGCCAATAAAAATGATGTGCATTTATCATTCTACTATCACTTATTCCTATTAGCATTTGTGTATTCCCAAATTAACAGCAAGATGACGCAGATTACTTTCTCTATAAATGTGGTAGAAACAAGTGTTGGAGCAGTAAGCCATTCAAAATTCCTGCCAATATTTGATTATATATTATAAGTGTTTTTCAACTCGAAAATTGTAGTTCAACAATGATATTCCCTTTATAGAATATAATAGTTATACTATTGTAAGCAAAAGTCTAAAAAATTGGATAAAACGATTGCCTGCAGAAGGTCAATTTTCAAGTCACAGAGCGTTAGAACGTTTATCATTTAATAAGTAGGGTTAGGAAACTCCATTGACCCTTCTCTATATTTAATTAAAGTTGGGTTTGTTTTTACTACTTGTCGGACATCCATTCTTAGTACTCTTTAAATGCTGAAAAATCTATCAATGATGGCCAGCGTTTTTAAAACAAATTAAAGGATATAGGTTTTTTGTATTTTTGATGCAGAATACGTTGAATATTGATTAAAAATGTGTCTCTGATATGAAGATTATTCGAAAACTTCTCGAAATGAAGTATAGTTAGCATTAGTGATATTAGTACAAGGAATTATTTCGTCTGCCATATAATCAGCTGTATAATATTAAGTCATTCTGTCAAGTAGTAGTTCCTAGATAGTTTTTTGTATGCAAATAGTTGTGTATATGTAAGAATGAACTGGCGCATCTGAAGTTAAGGAGAGGCTTTGAACATATTTGACTGATTTACTTGTACCTCCGTCTCCGTTCAATCTTACATTTACGTACTTGATTTACTTCGTTTTTGAAAAACTGTCTTTGTAGACTACCAAATTTTGAAAATTAATAGTGTCATAATGCCTTTTGGTATTATGTTTCTTAAACACAAACAGTTTTCGAAGCGTACCGAACAAAAAAATAATCGTAAGTTTATTTCTCCTTGAACTGACGATTTTTGTCCACTTCGGACGCATTTAGAACAGTTTACTTCACACTGATAATCTCATATCTCTTTGCAATTGTCTAAAATAATCTGTAGCGTACTTTTCTGTTTAGAAATAGGCTTTTTAAGAGGCCAGTCTATAATATACTGTTCTTAAGATAATCCGGTTCTGTATAACTAATAACTATATTATATTAAAAAAAAACAGTTTCCTTTATAAAAAACGTTGCTGTCCTCAAAAAGTTAGTTATAAGTATACAATATGAAAGGAAGTACTTGCAGTTAGAAAGGATAAGCTGTGTTGTGTGCACCCAATTCGTTACTGAGCTGTGTGCTTGCTTATTTGCGTTATATAATGTTATATATTTGGAAGTCGAAATTATATGTGTGTTCGGAATTTATTATCAAAATAATGAGTTGACTGATTGAGAATAAAACGTCGACCTGGGTAAAATGTTGTGTGCATCTCATTATTTATTGAGCTGTGCGCTTGCTTAGTTGCTGACTTGTGTTATGTAGTTGAAATTTGAAATAACAGTTGTGAGTTCTTAATTTATTATCTTAATAGTGAGCTATATAATCATGAATGAAACGTCGATCTGGGTAAGGTTTTGTGTGGACCTAACTGATTACTAAGTTGTGCGCGTGCTAAGTTGCAGACTTGTAATGTAGTTGCGCGTTCTTCATTTATTGTCTAAATAGTGAGTTGAATGATTGCGAATAGACCGACGATCTGAGTAAAGTGGTGTGTGCACTCAATTCATTACTGATCTGTGTGTTTGTTAAATTGAGTACTAATGTTATATAATTGGAAGTTGAAATTATATTTGTGTGTTCTTAATTTATTATCAATATAGTGAGTTTAATGATTGCAAACAGAATGTCGATTTAGGTAAAGTGTTGTGTGCATCTAACCGGTTACTAAGCCGTGTGCTTGCTAAGTACTGACTTGTGTTGCATAGTTCGAAGTTAAAATTACAGTTGCGTGTTCTTCATTTATTATCTAAATAGTGAGTGAATGATTACGATCAAATCGTCGATCTGAGTAAAGTATTGTGTACACATAATTGATTATTGAGCTGTGCGCTTGCTCAGTTGCTGACTTCTGTTATATACTTGCAATTTGAAATTACAGCTGTGTGTTCTGAATTTATTAGCGAGTTAAATGATTGTGAATAAAATATCGATCTGAGTAAAGTGTTTTGTGCACCTAATTAATTATTGAGTTGTGCACTTGTTAAGTTGCTGACTTGTGTTATATAGTTGAAAGTTAAAATTTCAATTGTGGACTTTTAATGTATTGTTTAAATAGTGAGTTTTTATTTTATTATTCGAGCCATGTTCTTCTAATTTATAATCAGAGCTCAGGTTTCTTCTATTATACTATACTGAGCTGTGTGCTCCTACTTTATTTATTATTAGTGCTGTGTGTAACGAATAATATATTGAGTTGTGTGTTGTCATAGACGAACTAGTTAGTATTAAATGTCATCCGGAAATACTTTCCTAATGTAATTTATTTTTAGTGGGTATACACATACCCGTATAAATTTAGAGTTTTAAAGAAAATATGTAATGCATACGCTGTTCTTACTTATACTTACAAATCATTAAATGTTAGTTAGCGTCCTATTTATATATTAATCAATACTGTATTTACATCCTCTTGGTCTAATTCGTTGGCATTGTCGTCAGTTGTTCAAAAACCTAATAAGTTCAACAAAGTAGCTACGCAATTATATTACTTACATTTGTTATGTACAGGATAACTTAATGTCAACACGATCAGAGGGTAAGTCTAGGTTGCAATTAAGTTACATAGAAACGGTATACGGACTTATTGGCAAAATGTATATATGAATTTCGTTGGCGAAAACGAATTATTGGTGGCTTGGTCAATCTATTCTTTAAATGAATATCTGAAGGTAATATCTTGGGGTAATAATAGATGGCTGAAGCGTAGCATTAACCGTATTACATTTCTTCTAATGATATTCGGCCCTTATAGAAGTGTCTGGACCTCGTGTTCTTCCAGATTGTGAAATTACTACAAAAAGAGACAATAATTGTTATTATCATAATGATTAGTATTTCCTAAATTGTTGTGTTTTTCGTTTATTAAATATTTTAAAGTTGAACTTTAATAGCTCATGAAAAGCCCAATTGGGAAGATAACCTTCTAAATGGTATTTTAATCATAAGTAAGAGGACGACCTTCGCCAAAGTCTGACATTAATGCATTATACGTACGAAAAAGTCGATAACAAAATGTTAATGGAGAGTGAACACGTTATGGCACATAAAATTAAATAGCTTAGAAAATACCTTCACGGTCTGCAGTTTGAGGATAATATAAGTTTTATTTTATTTATGAGACTTAAATTTATTACTTACTTTATTACCTATGTAAATATTCAAATGAGGACTGGTCAATTGTAATGAAGGAAATCCATATTTTATTACAAGTGAAGAAAAAAAATTTACATACTAATTATGCGTTGGGTTCTTTAAGTCTTTGAGGGATACTTTTGGGAAATAAATTTGATTAATGCGATTATCATAAAAGTATTAGTTAAGATGTTTTACAAAAATTTCCTGGAACTAATTAATTCGTTGGTTGCCAGATATCCGGAATAAATGTGTAATTATTAGAGAAACGGTCCCTATTAATCAGTTTAAATAAGCTCTTCCTTCTCAAGCAATATTCAGAAATACTTGACTCATACATTTCAGAAATACACTTCAGGATTAATTAAGAAGATACTTACTCTGTCCTGAAAGAAATCAAAGCCAGAATATTACAGGGCTACGTACTGGGTCCAGTTGTGTACACTTGTGATATTCCGGAACTAGATTATAATATTATTGCCACCTTTGTTAACGAAAATGCTGTCCGAGCAGAAGGAAACTGTAGCGAGAAAGCCACGACTGGACCAAAAGATGGAAAATCAAGCTAATTGAGATACAGTTAGTTTATGCCCATTTCACGAACAGGAAGATAAATTACATCCCAGTTAAACAGCGATCTCCATCTGGACTTGGAAATGAAAATTATCGGAAAAAGATACAGATTAATATTTACTAGGTATATTCAATACTGTTATTAAGCATACAATTCGAATAATACATTAGAAGCACACAGCTTAATACTAAATTAACTGCACACAGCACAAGCACAAATTATGAGGACACAACTCTGGTTGTAGATGCCCTGCACATGGCTCATTAGATAACAGTTCTAATAATAAACTATAATCATAATTCAGTATTATATGAAAAGCACATTGCACCGTTATTAAGCACATAGTTTTAATAATAAATTAGAAGCATACAGCTTAATCATTAATTAGAAGTACACATTTCTGATTGAATATCTTGTGAACACACAGATCTAATAATAAATTATGAATACACAATTCAGTAATAAATTAATACCATATAACGCCGTCATTGAACACACAGTTTTAATAATCTATTAGAAGCATACTGCTTAATAATAAATTAATGCAAATAGCTCAATTATAAATTAGAGGCATACAACTCTTAACTCTTATTGTACATCCGCAGCACACAGCTCAATATTTAAATAAGTGCGTACTATCAATTGTGAATACACAGTTTTAATAATAAATTATGAATACACAATTCAGTAATAAATTAAGAGCACATAACACCGTCATTGAACACACAGTTGTAATGATCAATTAGAAGCACACTGAGTAATAATAAATTAATGTGCACAGAACAATAATAAATTAGATAGTAGTAGATGCGCAGCACAAAGTTCAATATTTGATTAAGTGTTTACTATCAATATTGTGAACACACAGTTCTAATAAAAAATTATGAATATACAGTTCTAATAAAAAATTATGAACACACAATTCAGCAATAAATTAATACCAAATACCGCCGTTATTGAACATAGTTTTAATAATCAATTAGAAGCACACTGATTAATAACAAATTAATGCAAACAGCTCAATTATAAATTAGAAGCATACAACTCTGATTGTAGATCCGCAGCACACAGCTCACTATTTAATTAAGTGCGTACTATCAATTGTGAATACACAGCTTTAATAATAAATTATGAATACACAATTCAGTAGTAAATTAAGAGCACATAACACCGTCATTGAACACACAGCTGTAATAATCAATTAGAAGCACACTGATTAATAACAAATTAATGCAAACAGCGCAATTATAAATTAGAAGCATACAACTCTGATTGTGAATACACTGTTTTAATAATAAATTATGAATACACCTTTCAGTAATAAATTAAAAGCATATAATACCATCATTAAACATACAGTTTTAATAATCACTTAGGAGCACATTGATTAATAATAAATTAACGTGCACCGATCAATAATAAATTATGAGCACACATGTCTGATTGTAGATGCGCAGCATACAGGTCAATATTTAATTAAGTGTTTACTATCAATATTGTATATATATAAATTATGAATACACAATTTAGTAAAGAATTAATTGCAGATAACAGGGTCATTGAACACACAGTTCTAAAAATTCATTAAGAATGCATTGCGTAGTAATAAACTAATGCACACTGCTCAATCATAAATTAGAAGCACACAAATCTGATTGCAGATACGCGGCACACAGTTCAATATTTAATTAAGTACATACCTTCATTGTGATTACAGTTTTAATAATAAATTATAACAGACAATTCAGTAATAAATTAATAGCACATAACACCATCATTGAACCCATAGTTTTAATAATCAAATAGAAGCACACTGATTAATAATAAATTAATGTACACAGATCAATAATAATTTATGAGCACACAACTCTGATTGTAGATGCGCAATACACAGCTCAATATTTAATTACTTAATAAAGTACTTACTATCAATACTGTAAACACACAGTTCTAATAATAAATTATGAACACACAATTCAGTAATAAAATAATAGCACATAACAGCGTCATTAAACACTCAGTTCTAAAAATTCATTAGAAGTGCATACAAATGTAATAATAACCAATGAAGGTAATAGAGTAGAAACGTACAACTACGGTCCGTACTTCTATTTATTGTTATAATTAATAGTAATATAGCTACGTTCGTACTGGTGTTTACTGGTTGGTTATCTTCTCTGTATGTATGTTTGTTTTGATCATTGTTTGTTACTTTATTTCCATTACATATTAATTAATTTTAGATACACTACCTTGAAATTTTCGTTTTGTAAAGAGAACTAAACGTGACGGAATGTAGAAAGCTCCGGGTTGCAGATCTGTTGGATTCGTATGAGCTGAATGCACAAAATTAATTGAATAAAGTATTTTCACATCTGATTGGCAGAAGAAAGTTTCTTATATGCGTTTCTATAGAGTGACTTCTAATCGATATGATTGACACACAGTTTTTGATTTACAAAATGACATCAGGGTTGTAATGTGGAATATTTTCAGAATTGCAGGTGTATGGTCCTCATGTTCCGTCCCCAAATAAATAAATTAATTGTTTATTGTTAAAGTGTTCCTTGGTTCCTGGTTTTTCTTTTTAATACCATAAGCATGGAACATTACTGACTAACTGCCTATACGACACAATTTTAGACCTTAGACTTAAACCTTAGACTGCTGTGTGTCATTTAATTTTAAATTACACTCTAACTTAAACATTAAATTACTTTCTGACATACGCATTGTAAACGTAAATTATGAAACGATTTCAATAGAGTAAAACGTAAATCTAAAAATAAACAACTAATGCTGAAGTCTTTGATCTTTGATGTGGAAAAACCAGAGGCGAGTTTCGTTTCGTTCACACTCGATATGCTCCGAGAAAATTGGTATAAAATAAACACGCCCCCAAACAGAAACTGAATCAGAAAAGGTAAAATAAAATAGATTGCTTTGTTGGTCAATAAATTTTCTACAAAAGATTCAAATATCTACTTCGATAAAATTAAATTATACCAAAAAGTGCTGAGGAACAAAGACGATAAAAATAAACTGTTGTGATCAAGTTTATCCGGCCGTTTTGAATTTATCCCGGGCCCGCCTTTCTCTTTGATGTGCCCTGGCCATTCTGGAGATCTATCAATATTGTTATTGAAATCAGCAGAACCGAGCAACGGTGGGGAATACAAAGCGTAGACTAAAATGTTCTGCGTATAGTAATAAAATCAAATTTAAAAAAATATTATTTGGTGAATTAGCAAATTTACACTCACCGGCTTGATATATGTATTTCTGTATTGTTATATATTTTAGTTTTATTCTAATTGCAATAAACATCAAGACAAGAGGCAAGGAAATACAGTTTGATTTTCGAAAAACATTTACATAGTGTATTAACTATACAATGACGTGACATATAGAACATTCAGAAATAAATAAAATCCTAATTTATATCCACCAGACGACTTTATTAGCAACTTACTTGACAGTCTACAGAGAAATTTCATATCCTTTCCACCCGTTTCAACTTTTTAGTTAAAGGAAACTTCGTATTTACCTGATTACTTAGCAGTTACATATATTAATAAATGTTACAGTTTACATCTCGACGCATCTGTTAACTTGTTTAATAATATTTCGAATTTAACTGAAGTCGGCGTAGTGATTATGACAACAATGATGCCATTGTTATGTTATTCAACAACAATGAAATGATGCAGTTTTTAACAAAACTGACGAGGACGGTGAGACTGCCGCGTTGTCTTTGAACTGGTGGAAATATGGCACCTGGGTTAGCGTGATATTTCGAGATGGCCTTGTAGGGGAAAAAGTCATAAGTAAAATTGTAATTCTCGACCACGACCACACGTTGTACCCATAATCAAAGTATTTGGTTGCTTATAATTATATTTTTCGGCATAAAGTGCTACAGTTCCTGCAGCAAGTTAATTTTGGTATGCATAGTTCTAAACATTTACAAAATTGTGATCAACATGGTATTTCGAAAAATAATAGTTTGTAAAAATTGTATATCTACGAATGTTCTATCCAATAGGAAAGCTAGAGGAAGAAATTTGTAAGATTCATGGTGCTTATTTCTGCTTCGAACGTGGAAACAATCCTAAAAGTTACAAAATTTCTTAAAAAAATTTACTTTTCCAGTAATTTTGTAGAGTTAGCACCAACCGGTGAGGTTCGGTAGTACATATAAGCGAAGGAACAGATGAAAATTTTGTTGCCCATTATACTTAGTTGCGGTTGCTGAATGATGATAATTGATTAGAGGAACCATTATGTAAATATAATAAACAATAAGAAATATCAGTAAATTATTGGAAGCTAACATTAACTAGAGGTAATAATGTAAGACTTTTACCAGCGATTTGTACTGTCTCATTCAAATAAACTATGTTAAATTAGTGTTATATAGCATTTTTATCACTGTAAAGTGGGAACTATAGATAGATTCTACAGGGAAACATTGTGCTGAAGCACCATCATAAGTAGTTTATCTTTTGAAATGTTACATCAATCTCTTAAAAGCTATTACTTCATCAAATTATTCTCCATAATCTATTCAGAACTATTACTGTAATATATTTCTAACCCCCCCCCGTTACGAATGTTTTGTTCAATAAAAAAGTGAGATGAAATAATTTTTAAATTTAACGGTGTCTAACTCCGCTTCGGATAAGGGAAACAGTGAGAAAATTACGTTATATAAAGAATTTATGTTACTTCTCAATTATTTATAGAATTAGTACCGCAGGGTGAAATGTAAATATTTATCAGTAGGGAATCATTTAATACGACACAAATCATATTCTTCTGATAATATTTCATAGAGCTTGTTACGGACCAAACGAACTTTTTTCGTCGGCTCGCAGCAGGAAAGATGGAACTACCTTCGGCTTAACTCAGAGGCGTAGGGGTGGCTCACGAGAAATGTTTAAGGGAAGGAAATCTAACATACTAGTATACAGGGTAAGTCGAAATTAATGGGCGCCATCCTTCAGGTTAGCTGAATGCAGGTTCTCGTAGGAGGGCCGAGAAATCAGCAGAGTCGAACTCACCTTTATTGTGCCTCCTCTTGTGTATAATGTTCACAAAGTTCATGCACAATAAAATACACCAGAATAAAAGACCGTGCTACATTTTAACTGCATCCAAATCTATTCAGTAAAATACAGCACACAAGTAGTATAATTTAGAACAAACAAGAAAAAAAATTATGGTCTAAACACAAGAGTGTAGGAACGTCCAAACCAAAGAGCTCGTCGTCATTGGCTTGCGATATGTACTTTAATGAACAGATCTACGCAGCCAGCGACTTTCGAGTTTCCAGAATTAGTGAAACTTTAACCTTAACGAGTAATGGAACGCTGGGCAACTGAAGGTTGCCTCACTTTTAATATTACAGGGGAATTAAACTGTTCTATTTCTTAGTTACCAACCAAGCACTGGTAAACAGGGGAAAACAATCACTGTATAGTTCACTGGCAAGTTTTATCTTAGTTTTCTTCGGTAGGGAGTAGATAGAGAGGCACAATGTGGGGTGTTCCTAGGTTCTTCCTTGGAACTTCAGAAAACGGGAAATTTCGAGTGTTCTTGCATTGTCGCAGCAGCGCCACATCCAGAGGGTCAGAAAAGGGGTTAGATATTAATCCGCCAAAGGCGATCAGCAAATTGGCAATGAATTGCCTTCGAATGGTTAAATCCGGTGTGTTTCTTAAATCCGACACTTGTCGATGGTTCTGTTCATCTCACGGCGATAACATCGATACGAAAATTCATGCAATGGACACCCATCAAAACCTAAATCGCTCTTGCAGCACTTGTCGTCGACGCTGAGGTCTTAGCAAGCAACTGGGTCGAAAGGAGATCTTAAGTCGACTCCCGAAAAAACGAACGAAAGTATCCAGCAGCTGGAATATTTCACTATATGAGAATAAGAAGAATTCTAGAACAATTAATACGTAGGGCTCCCTCAAGGGCAGAAAATTTCCAGCAAAAGATCACGGTGAAGCGCGTAGACGAAATATTCATCGGCATTTATCTAGGATAACAAAAAAAAATGGTACACTAAACTGTATTCGGGAAATAATAAGATAGTTATTGGCTTCGGAGCGGCCAATAAAATAAGACTTTAATCATTAAGAAGCGGCAAAATCAAACGAACATAACAAGATCATTCATGTACCCAAAAGAAAAATTTTCTGGCGTCTATTCAGAAAGTTACGTTATTTATTATTTACAAGAGAGATTACACAAGATGTGTATCACTGGTTAATTTGATAGCTTATTTGTGTGTATCCTGATTTTGAATTGATTATTGTGTATGTACTGGCATATCATAATAAAAGTAGAGGTAACTGTATGGTTTTTGAAAATTTATTTCGTAGAAATATTAAAAACCTAGTTTAAGGACCGCAGATTGTTATCCGAAACTATAATGTCCGGTTCGAATCAATAAATACAATGGTAGTGCAATTGCAATATAGTTTCTTTGTTTAAAATGTAAATAAAATTTATAATTAGAAGCTTTCATTTTGCAGAATGTTTATTTTCAGCCTTTTTGGTGGCTCAATGAAAATATTAGAAACTATTTACATGTACAAATGAATAACAAACTACTTAATGGCGAAATTGTGAGAATTCTTGTATACCCTAATAACAATTTTAATTATTATTTTAGTATGCACGTTAACAGCTTTCACACCCCACAATTGTGCATTGGCAGTTTTCTTTACCACGTGCTTCTCCTCAGCACCACGGTAGAAACACAAGGAACCTATATTTTACATCCAATCCTAACTGTAATCTAGCTATTGCATATAAATGTCAATATTCATTTATGATTGCTATCAAAATTATAAGCGAAATCTGTAAAAAATTAGGATATCTACGTTTCAGCCATACCTGTCATCTTCCGCCTACAATTTATGAACAGCAGTTTTAGAGTTGATCAGCAGGTTAAAAATTGTAAACTGAAAATCAAAACGTCCAGGGGGATATAGAAATACACTTATGGGCAGAAAAGCACATTTAAAATAATTTCACATGTAATACGAACAACGTAGATCAGTAGAAAACCCAAATAGAATTAATAAATTGTCATAAAAACATGTTTTCCTGCTAAAAGAATACATAAAACTAAATTTAGGTTAAAAATACAATTGACGTATGGCACGTACTAGAGTTGGTAGCTCTGGAACTTTTAAAAGTAATCAAATTTATTCTTAAGAATTATGCAAAAATACTACAATTTTTTATATCTATGGTTTCTTTAATATAATGCAAACCATATGGTGTGTATATAGTATCTTATTTATATTAGATATTATTATTATTTTTTTATACTAATCCAGAAAATCCAAGAAATATAGATATTTACATTTTACAACAAGGGTGGATACTATATATCTACAAGTTAATTCCGTAACTCATGTGAAGGTCTCAAATTCTCGTTACCGAAAACCCCGTGTTAGTGTAGATTAGATGGGTTAATCAGAATTTACAGAGCCTTTACGAAATGTTTCCGTTATACCAGGTTATCCGCATCTAACGTCATTCACAGAGTAATCGCAGCGGGCTACAGATCGCTCCTAAAAATTGTAAGCATTTGTAGATTATTTGGTACTTAGGTTTAATGTAACCGCATAACATAATATCTTGATACATCACTGAATATTTCATTTCGAATTCAACTGATACACACCATTTGCAGACTCATTTATAACAACAAAAAACATTTGCATTGATTTAACAACTTGGTACATGCCCCATAGCAATGCCAGCCAGCTGAACGAAATCGCTTCGCTTCTATGAAACTTTGATAAAAAGGTTCTCGGTTACCGACTGGGGTCGCTTGTGCAGACTTAGTTATGTGTTATTACTTTGTGTTGTATATATTTCTTCTTTTTTTATTCTCAGCCCAGCCCTGTCCATGATTGGCTAAGGTCTTCCTCACTGGAAATCGAGATATACTTAACCGACAATAATTAGACATAATAATCATTCCAGTTAGGAATTACTATATTAAATCCGAATCGCATTAGGCATAGACTACCCAGAGAAATAGGGGCACTCCTAGAGAAACTTCTACATCAAACCCAACATGCCTACCTACCAGGCAAATCATGTGAAAGGGCTCTCTATACCCTAGTCAATAGGATAGAGTGAATTCAAGCGAGTAAGAGACATGGTATTGACGACACCTCATGTAGGTGGATAAGAAACATGTTACAAAGGCAAGTACAAGCTACATTATGCGGCCAAGAGATAGAGGTGTCGGTAACCAGGGGATGCCTGCAAGGAGGGTTATTATTCCCTTTACTTTGGGATCTGGTTAAAAACGAACTCCTCACAAACCTAAATAACGAAGCCTACTTTACCATTGATTATGCAGACGATATAGTCGTCCTTATAAAGGGCAAGCACGGCAATATAATTTCAGAAATAAGGCAATTGTTCTGGCTAAGGTTGAGATATGGTGCAACAAGGAAAACCTTACAGTAAATCCTGCAAAAACCAGCCTCTTACCGTTCACTAGGAAGAGAAATTACTGAGGCATAAATCTTCCGGATACTCTTCGGAGAAACTTTGCAAATCAAGGGGGAGATCAAATACTTGGGTGTGATTCTAGACACTAAGTTGATCAACATTTGCAAAGAACGACTAACAAGGCAAAAACAACCTTGATGATGGCAAAAAGAGCCTTTGGAAATAAATGGGGATTCAAACAAAAAATGGTCCATTGGCTTTACACAACGGTGATAAGACCGACAATAACCTATGGGTCACTAGGATGGAGGCCCAAAGTAAATCAAAGACACACTATAAACCAGCTTCTTAGTGTTAGTGGGCTGGTTTGTGTCTGTATAACTGGAGCACTCTTAGGGCAGCACTAGAAGCTCTCTAGCAACTTTCTTCTTTAGATCTAATAATCAAAGGCGAGGCACGCAGGGGAGCGTATCGCCTAAATTGCAAGGGTAATTGGAGAAGCACCCAACACATGGGGACACACAAAATAATAAATGAAGTATCTGGCCCAAAATTAATAATGGGAACGGACTACATATTTACAAAATACTCTTTTCGCAAACCCATCGGAGTACGGATAAACCGTCTAGAATGGGATCAAGGGGAACCACTAGACTTGCATAAAAGCTTAGTATGGTATACAGACGGTTCACATACGAGCAACGGAACCGGAACTGGTATATACGGAAGCACACCAAGATACAGTTCCTCCATATCTTTGGGCTAAACTGCCACAATATTCCAAGTTGAAACCTATGCAATGTTAGCAGCAATAGAAGAGAACATAAAAAAGGCATATACAAACAAAACTATCCTTATTATCTCCGAAAGTTAGACAGCATTGAAAGCACTGAATTCAGACCAGATTAAGTCAAAACTTCTCTGAAACTGCCTTCGTAGTCTCCTAACACTGACAAACTCTAACAAGGTAAAACATGCGTGGCTGGCAGGCCACAGAGGTCTAGAAGGAAATGAAAACGCTGATAAACTAACAAAACTAGGATCTGAAATACCTTTCACAGGACCTGAACCGGTTATCAGTCTAACTACGCGGACAGTGAGAGGAGCAGTTAAAGAATGGATCGTAACCAAACATTCGAAATACTGGAGATTCTCACCTCGACAAAGACAAAGCAAATCTATGATGGGCAACCACCCCCACAAGCTTACCAAAACAGTGCTGCAACTAAGTAGGACTCAAATTAGAGTAGGGACAGGACTCCTAACGGGACACTGGCACTTCAGACCACACCTCCACAACATAGGGCTATTTAACGAAGATCCTATATGTAGGCTGTGTGGCGAGGATGAGGAAACAGCTTCCCACATATTCCAATGCGAAGCCTTAGCTAGCAGAAGACATCAAATCTTTGAGGGCACTAATCCCAACGAGATACAACCGCAAGTCAGTCTGATCAGCAAACTCCCAGAGCTGATAAAGGGGACGGAGCTGTTTGACAGTGGCTAGCGATAGAAAGGGACGCACAATAGGCCCAAGAGGCCGCAGTATGAAAGGGCAGAAACAACCCTCTCCGTACAAAACATCTACATCTACTCAGAGATCAGTTTAGTTAAGGCTGTTAGATGATGATAATTCATTTGGGGAGTCGTTATGTAAATATAACAAACAATAACCAATGTCAGTAAATCATTGGAAGCTAAAATTAACTGAAGGTAGAAGGTCGTAAAACTATTAATTTGATTAGCTATTCATAACACTTTAATTTAAGCTTAATAGTATATTTGTCACTGCAAAAGGGGGGCAGTCTTATATTGCTGTTGTTAGTCAAAATTATATTGAGGAATATTATGTTGAAACAACATGGTAAATATCTTATCCTTTAAAATGCACTATTAACCTTCTAAGAATTAATAATTTATCAAGATGTGCATGATATTGTATTCAAAAATTGTATTTCAAAGAACTTCTCACAGCCAGTTCTTTTCAAAATGCACTTTCCCCGACGCAAAAAATTTTAAAGTATCTCAAAAAACATTTTACGTTACGAAAACGTTGACACCACAGGGTATTGCACAACATCACATCGTTTTATTGACGATTTGTTCATTAAATGTATGTATTTTTTACATTTCTTTACAGTTTATACTTCATCTAAAAAACTACAAAACGTAGTATAGATTGTAGTCCACGGGTTCTACTATAGAGCCTCTCACGGTGAGAGTATACTACTGGCTCCAATGTTGGAAAATTTCCTCCAATTGTTTTGAAGATACCAAGCACCTGTCGATGATAATGGTATCCGCCTTTTGTTGCACAATCGACTTATCGGTGATAACTGCTGTTTAAGAGTTAGCTGGACACCATTTGCCTGGATCTATTTCATTTAAGTAAACGTACACAGCCGTTCAAGTGCTTACACGTGGGAACGTTTTTTTGGTCAAGTTTCGTAAGTTTTGCAAAGTCCATAAGAGCCTGTACTGCACTCTCACTTTGAGACCCTCTGTAGATATTTTTATTGTAAAGTCAATTTATCCAACTATTCAGTTTGTCAGGGAACCTCCAGCGTTTATCGAGTGAGACAGCCATTGCTCCAATTAAACTTTATTTTGGCAATAATCAGGTAATTGTATTAAAGGGACTTAAAGGTTAAAGTTAGTTTCCAAATTTTGTTTTTAGATTGTATTTTCGGAAAATGCTTAAATCTAAATATGTTTTCCGCAATTTTGTCCACAGCTGGACAAATTTTATAGTGGAGTAGAACGGGGTTATTAGGTCCGCAGCCACACCTTCGCCTAAGTGACAAATAACCAAACGTGTTTTATTTATTAAAGAAAATTATAATAAAATCCTACACAAAATTGTCCTAAAATGGATATCATATCCTTAATAAACAGGCTTTGCCGCTTCTTACTTTCACAGCCTTCAAACTGTTTCAGGATACAATTTTAAGGTTTAGTGAAATGGAAAAAGGGACCTCTGTAATCCATAATTTTCATTGTATCGCCAAAGTACTACAATATTCTTGTTGGGTTCCTGCAGGAGACAGGCAATTTTTAAAGATTTCGAACAAAACCGTTCCCGATGCTGCTCTGTCAATGATCTTGTGAAATCCAAACCGCAATGATCAAACAATAATTGGAACGGAATCGGAATATTGAGTGAGATTGCTACTGAAGTGTGTAATTGATAAAAGTAAAACTTTGTATCCACGAAAAGTTTATTACAAGGTAGAAGTAGCTCTTGGTGACTGAAATTACAGAAAGGAACTTCGTAATGAGCAAATCTACGGTGCTTTCACCGAAAGTAATTTGAATTAATTAAATATTCCGCGGCTAAAGATTCTGTTACACTAATGTAAATTCGTATGCGGAAAGTAACTTTTATATATAACATTAATATTTAAAAATATTCTCCAAAATGGTGTAGCTGAGAGTAATTAAATTACACTCAAAACAGTGTTTATTTTTAAATTAACAAACGTGCAGGTAACACGTGGCTCTATTATTAAATATAACATTAAGAATATCATATAGAGACAGAGCGAGTATTGGAAAAGGTGGTAAAGTAAAAGCTTTCCACGAATATGTTTGCTACTCCGGGTGTATGAAAATTTTTAAGATATTTTATTGTTTCTGAATTATCACATGGATTTTTAAATACGAATCAACCATTTCATGACTGATTCTTCATTACTATGTGTTAAAATTTAACAAATTAAAATAGAGCAAACTGTGAGAAAAGTTATTACACTGAAGACAAAAAGCCCTTTATTTCTCACAAAAATATTTAGTACTCTAAATGTACATTTCGACTGCTAAGCAGTCATCATCAGTAGATTAAAAACGGTAATCTTGCGAGGAATGCTTTCCTCG
>JABXWE010036230.1:0-13842 GCA_014611495.1 Limonius californicus
ACGCTTAAACGCGGTAACGATAGCATGCGGGAATGTTTAAATGCGGGGACATTTGAACACTATCGTTTCAGTGTAGATACATTCCAACGCTGCCATTTTAACGTAGAGACGTTTGAACGCGGGGACATTTGAACACCGTCGTTTCAGTGGAGATATGTTTCAACGCTGCCATTTTAACGTAGAGACGTCTGAACGCGGGGACATTTGAACACCGTCGTTTCAGTGGAGATACGTTTCAACGCTGTCGTTTTAACGTAGTGACGTTTAAGCGGGGGGGGGGGCGTTTTTATGAGGCTTAAACGAGGGAACGCTTGAACGCGAGAACTTTAACACATATTACGTTAATTTGTAATTGACTTGACATAACAAAACTTTTTTTATATTCGCTGTAAAATTACATTGAAAAATTTGGTAAAACACAATTTTCCGTTTTCAGTATTTGCCCACTACTAGTAGAAATACTAATTACCTATTTAATTAAGTTATTTAAAAGGTTTACTTTCGCTCTAAATTACTGAATTTCTCTTGAATATTAGCGCTTTGTTTGAAAATTGTAGCGCATTATACAAGAGCAGCAAGTTGACCTCCCATCATAGTTCTAAAACATTAACAGGAGGTTAATGTTTACCTTAGTTTCTCCATTAGCGAAATAATTATTTACTCGAATTGCGGTTTAGAAAATCCATTACTCAAATGAAGCCGCTCGAAGGGTCGAGATCAAGACGAAGGTCCAAAAACGTCCAACTGTACGAGCTCGTCCTTAACGCATACACGATCAGGCAATTACAGGCACTCTCTCATTAATTAAAGTGAGTTGAGGAACTTCTCTAATTTGCTAAAGTTGCATTTGTGGTGGTGTTAGGTAAATTAGTAGGGAGGAGGCTGGGCCTGCAAGTGTTTTCTGGTTTGCGGGTAATTTGTAAAGTAGATGGGCAAATACCAAGGAGGTGTTTTGTGAAGTAATTTCTTAATAGAAGACAGTTTTAGATGAAAAGTGTTCAATTTCTGTTTTGGAATTTTTTAGGGTTTCGTTGTATATTCCAAGAGATGGGAAGGAAATGCATATAAGGAGGAAACAGTTTTACAAGCACCTAATGAATATGTTTCAAATTGTTCGCCGAAAGCATAGCGATTTTCAAATCGTTATGGAAATATCTGATAAAAAAAATCCAAAAAAAAGGTATTTGAAAAATCATTGGTCATGAACATGTACAACGACTAATGCAGAACAATTGACGCGAGTAGAATAAAATTTTAAATTTAGAAGTTTATTAAAAATTCATAATCATGTCTGCAGGTATGGGTGATATTTCATAATTTTGCCAAACTGAAGTACAAAATAAGCTCACGAATGTTCAGATAATGCGTAGGGAATCCTGTAGGGCGCCTAAATTCAAATAGATGTTTTTTCTTTCGAAATTTATAGCTTGAATAATGAGACAGCTGTTTTTTGAAAATATCGACTTTTAACTCCTGTTTATTCAAAAGCCGCTTATCGAATTACAATAAAGTATAAATTTACTAAACGTGTTTAGGCAATTCAATTTCAAACGGCTCATCTGTCACGGGCACCCAAAACAATTAAATTTAAGCTAATAATACCACAAAAAAGATACTGCAGAAAGGCCTTGTACACGCAGTATTTTCTTATATCACTAAAGTTTCCGAATCACTCTTATCCTACAAACAAAATATAAAATTGTTGCACAAGATTTCGCAAATAACGGCGTCCGGCCCCCCCTCGGTAAACTAAATGGAACAGCTGAAGCGTGGCTAACAAAGATTTTCAAAATTTACCTTTTTTGATGGAAAATTGGCCCTTCAGGGGGGTGTAAAGCTTGAGTCAGTTCCTGGGTGTAGTTGTGGAGTTTGTACAGTTAGCTTCCCTCAAAACCACTTGCTTTTGGCAGATTTTTCAATATTGCGTCATCCGAAGAAATTTTCCAAATCGGTACTTTAAGCGATATTTTCGGAATTTTTGGGAAATCGAATGTTCCTACTTTTTAGACGTACCGTGAAAGCGAAATTAATTAATTGGTAAATTACACTGATCCGGGGGTAATTTTAAATCTGCGTGACACTCGGGTCGAGAGCTAGAGCCTAACTTCCGTCTTTTCCCCGCACTTAACAGTGTGAAGACTCGGATTAAAGCAGAAAGCTAAATAAACGTCGCGCATACAGGGTGCGTTCAGTAAAAGCTGCCGAACGTCACACGCCTTGTTGAGGTTAAAGATTGCGAAAATAGATAATTCTTATAAATTCCATTACAGGAAGTTGATCAAATATTTTCGAAAATTGCATGGTATGCTTAAAGAACGTACTGATATTGAATTGGAGTTTTAAATAATTAATAAGTAAATTATAATGGAATTCGGATGCGATCATGTTGATATTACTGGAGTTCCCTATAAATTGTTAACAGTGGAAAAACTGTCTATAATGGCTAATTAATTGTAAGATACAACATTTGGCGCACTCTGTATTGGTTTACATTTAAAATTCAAGTTGATTGTTAATCTTTGCGATCTCGCCCAGTACATTTTAAATGCATAAATATTCTAAAGTAAACAATAAAACTGATCTCAACTGGCTGTTTGCGAGTTTCTTTTTTATAAAGATTTTAAACTTTCGGTTTATTAGTATATAAGTTTTGAATATGAGAACAACAATCTTAGTTAGCGATTATGTTTCGTAGTTCCCTTAAACAAAAATAGTATTGAAAATTTGCAGCGTAATAATTTTTTTGTGTAAGTACCTAAGTGATGTTAAATGCTTAAAGCGCTGTTGCTAGCATGTCAGGATCAATCAGGCGCTATATAATTAATAATTACGGAGAATTTGATGGTGCCCATTATCTTGATTTGGGCTTCCTGGAACGCGAGCTTCCAAAAGATTGATTCCTGATTGTCCCTGCTGTTGCTCAGTTTGGGGAATCAATTCTGCAACATGAAATGTAAGAAATAAAATGCAGCTATTTTTGAATGTCGGAAAGTCCATTACAAGTGCTTGACCCATTTATTTCGTTTTATTATGGTTGACGAATTGAAGTTCTTCCTGGACTGTTATAAAATTGGTGTTCTTCGAATGTGTTCTAAAAATTCAACTCGTTGCGAAATTCCTGATCACTTTTAGAAATATCAATTATCAATAATAGTCAGAAATCGTCAATTAAATATTAGTTTTTCTCAATTTTGGAGGTATGGCTTCACGTTTAAAGGGTTATTTAAAATAAAAATTTTTACCGTGCGTGAAGTTGTAAGTAACTGTTTATTTTATAAATGTAGAGTACCACACCTGTCGACACATTCTGTATATAGTATCACTATAAAAATTACAGGTGCCGTCAATAGTATGCCATTGAGCTCGTTATAAGTTAGGACAGTTACAGGGCGACTGTTTCAGGCGCGGTGTTCACCACTTTATCTCAACAATTGTGGGTGGGATGAATAATGCGATGAGCATATCCTTGGAGGGGCTGTTAGTTACCTTATTGAAATTATTTGTTTATAACTCACCAAACAGCATTACATACAAAAAAAATCTTATAATGATGTCGGTCGCACAACCAATCGCTGCTGGTGTCGGCTAAATGGGATCACAGTTAAGCAACATAAGCTCGGGTCCGTTTTCTGGTACAACGTAAGCGACCGCCCTCCCGTCTCGGTGTATGCCTCAAAACGGTCGGTTCCGACTACCACTATCGTGGGAGTAGCGGGGCTAACAAATGTGGTACTGGTAACCCTACGGCTCTGCTACCCTGGTGTCTCGGAGAGCATGTAAAGCCGTCAGTGGAAGTCGTTAGGTCAAGTCAGAAGCGTCACCGCGGCCTGAAAACTCTGACACGGGGTTCCACCACATCTTTACGAATTATTATTTCTATGTAATGATGCTATATCACAGGAGATATTAGAATTTCAATTCATTGAGATTGATGCAGTCGGCAGTGCTCTCACCTGTTCCTAAAAGCTGTAGAACGCAGTACTTCCACAAGCTCTTTGGTGCTGTCATTTATTTACGACCTCCGAACAAATAAAAAAAATCAGGGGGTAGCAAATATAGCTGTCATCAGTTTGCTGCGTAGCCCCGAAATAAGTTAATTGCATGAAAAAGTGACATTTTCGCTTTTACAAAAGGGAATGCATATCGTCCTATCAGCCCGAAACTTTTCCACGGCCTTCGTATTATTAATTATTAATGAGATTCTATATGAAATGTCAAGGGAGGGCATTCTCAGCAGTCAGCACGAAAAACAAAACTATGGAACACGAAAATTGGTCATGCTCACGTTTTTCGCACTCATAAATTTGTAATGGTTAATGCATGCGTATTTACAAAGCCTATGTGGAGACAGGCATGGGTAGTAACAGAAAATTCAACAAGTGTTACAGAACTGTCATTTTAAATGCCGTTCGATGAAATAGGGAATTTAGTGAATATCGTGCTATCAATATTTTTAACCATTTAGCGATTTGGTGGATTGTTTTCCAGTCGTGTGGATAAATCTGTAGGCCCCACCCTTGGAGTATTCGATTTTTAAGTGTATATCCATTGAATATTACGCAAGACGGTTCTAGACAACTAATGTTTTCATGTTTTCTTGAAATTTCACCCATACTAGGTGTGTAAATTAAGTAATGAGACCGATTTTTTCAATTTTTTTATTCGAATAAAATTACAATTCAACATTGTCTCTTTCAAAGTCTTGGAAAGCCACACAGCGCTGGAAACGGTTCTTCCATTCTTCATAACAGTGCTGGAACTCGGATACTGGAATAGCCTTCAGTTGGCCGATTATAGCCGATTGAATGTTTTCCAGTGTCCTAAAATGACATCCCTTGAGGTGATTTTTCAGTCTCGGAGAGAGGAAAAAGTCACAAGGCTCAAATCGGGCGAATAAGGAGGCTGAGGAGCCATAAGAATGTTCTTACTGGCCAAAAATCGTTTATTGAAATTGCTGTGTGACAAGGCGCATTGTCGTGAAGCAGCACCCAGTTGCTCTTGATGTTTCGTCTCACGCGCATGACCCTTTTTCGAAGACTTTCAAGAATCTCTCTCTGAAAGTGTTGATTACCCATTTGGACTTGAGTCACAAACTCTCTGTGAACGATTTCCTGGCTAACAAAAAAGCAAATAAGCATGCATTTGATCTTCGACTTGCTCATTCTTGCTTTTTGCGCCTTGAAGAGGTTGAAGTGTGCTCTGGCGCTTGGTTTCAGGGTCATACTCAAACACGCAAGACTCGTCACCAAAATGAGACGTTCCAGACAATGGGGATCATTTTCAATCGATTTCAAAAAATCAAGACACCTTTCCCGCCTGATGTCCTTTTGGTCCTGCGAAAGGTTTTTCGGAACCATTTTTGCGTAGATTTTTCTCATCCCTAATTCATTGTTTTAAATTGGATGAACAATGGTGTGAGTCAAATTCAACTTTTCCCCGATCATTCTAACTGTCAACCGACGATCTGAACGCACAACATCCCGGACTCTGTCGACATTTTCATCGGTTCTTGAAAATGAAGGCCTTCCGCTGCGAGGTTCATCTTCAAGCGACTCTTTTTGCTGAAAATGCTTTAAACCACCGAAAAACACTATGTCCGTAGGACTGCGGAAGCTTTGCAAAAGTTTACGTTGCACTGTGCCCAAGTCTGAAGCAAAACCTGATAGCATATAGTTGCCAGAAATTGACGTCACTCACGCACAGAGCGTACTAGAAAAAACTGTTTCATGAAAAAAATCGCTATGGACAACCAAATGACTCTAGCGAGTTCCAACTTATACTGAAGGCGTATCACATGTTCATCTGCCGCCTCTTCCACTGCCGCGTCCCTAGTGTTGCCAGATCTAACGCTACGCTACCAGTCTCATTACTTAATTTACAAACCTCGTATAGTCTGTTAATAATGAACTTCGTGACAAAACGTGGTAATTAGAAGAAAACTGACTTTCCATCTTTACAATCTGTTTATCGAAACTTTTCACATCGTCAATTAGTAGAAAAAGCAACGATAAAATAAAATTGAAAAATAGAACTTCAATACACGGAATTTAGGGTGAAAACGTTGATTTTCAATGTAACTTAATATTGTAATTGAACTATCATACGTTCAGTCTGCGTGACAAAAACTTTTCTTATTGAGAATTAGGACAAATAACAATGAAACAATGAAATGTAAAAATTTTATTGGGGTTTGTATAGCGAGCTTTGAGTGGAAACATTGGTTTCGAGGAAGCAAAAAATGCAGAATTAATATCCCAAATGTTCAATCTGTTGTTGAAACCGTTTCTGTTGAGTGAATGTACCGAATGTAAGGAGGAAACACTGATTTTCATGGCAACTAAAAATTACAGAAAACTTTTTATCTTTACAATCAAACTTGATTGTTTGATTGATTTGAAAGAGCGAGATCTAGGACGCGGTTTTCCAAGCATCTGTAAGCACTGCAGTGACCGTTGGCTTATTGTACAATTGTACAATCAAACTTAGGGCGGAAACATTGATTCGCAGGATAAATTAAATTTACAATTTAGTTCTTATCTTCTAAATTTGCTTTGAGATGCCGTTTTCCTGGACAATTGGGAATAAATCAATGATAGATATAATGAAAAAGTTTCCTAAATACCACTTAACGGTATTGCTCTTTGCCAGAATAAATTCCATTTTAAAAAGGTTCAAGCTTGTTACCATGACAAGTAGAGCCGAAACCTAACGATTCTTTAAATCTTGTTTTGTTTGCGCCCTACAAATGCAAAAACTATATAGAAATTTTGTAAGAATAATTAACTTAAAACTTAAGAAGTTACCTAAAAGGGACTTTTAAAGTTTTTGGCGGTAGATGTATTTAGTCGCTTTAGTACTTTTCTTTCAATGCTGGTTAGCATGACACGAATGAGTGTTTGGCCGACATGATCGCCAGATTTAATTTATAGCATCAATGTTTGCTTGTTAACTTAAAACCTGCTCTATCTCACTTTATATAGTTGTATATTACCTGCAAAAGAATTTCGTATAAGAAATTAAAACATTTTTGTTCTAAATTTAAATGGATGGTGAGGAATCTGTTGACTAATCGGATAGGCAATCTTTTAGTTAAGTATATAGACGCCATTTTAAACGAAGGTGTCGGCGAAGGCGAAAATTAAGTTTCTCATAAAATTTAAGGAATTTATGGCTTTGAAGCTTCTGCTGAAAGGGCAAATAAAAACAATAACGTTTAGTCCATGGATTGCGGTTTAAAAGCAGAATATTTAGGTCTCTTATGGCTGATATATTATGGGACATAGGGCTTATTTTAATCAAAACCAACCCTTATCTTCGATAGGATTCTTGTAACTACATGGCGCTTGGATTTTATTGAAGCATCAAATATATTTGAATCAGAAGACAAAATTGGGGAGCAAGATTTATTCACGACTGTACAAGATTATGGAATTCTGTAACAAAGTAAACAAAATAAAAATGAAAAACCTTAACAGCCCCACTAAGTAGATGAACGAGCACTACATTTACCCCCTCCCCTCCATAAAAAAAACTTCAAGGGAACGCTTCTGCAACGTAATAAAGGAAATAAAATTTGGTCCAGCTATGCAGAAACCAAAATTAGATCCGTTGCTAGTAGCTAGAAAAATCTTTAAAACTAACAAATTAAATAATGAACATGAAAACTTAAAATTATTACAAGAAAGGCAGAAATAAAATGGTTCCTTAGGACTACTTAAAATTAAGCAAGACGCACAGAAACGAAACAGGATGGAAGTGTGCCTTAGATCTGATAAAAAAGAAAAAAAAAACAGATTGTGTAAACAAAAATACTAGTGCAAAAAATTTTGTTAATGTGTATAACTAACAAAAAATTCGAAAAAATTTATAAAACACCTGTGAATGGAGATTAAGTGTAATGGAGAAAATTAGCGGGTTTAAGACGATCGGTGGATACCTTCCCTCCCTTACCGTAACCTTCAAGTAAGAAATATCTTTGCGACCGCTGTAACCCATGGAAAGGGCCCAAATACGACTGCTTCAATCCTAACGTATGAGAATCATTGCGTACAAAGACATGCGTCACTGAAAAAAGATCCTTGGGAATATAAGAAGGAGTGTTGTAGGTCTTCGTAAAAAAAAATTTCGCCCGTGTCATGCGTTTGCGAAGTTGCATTACAAAATTTGGAATGTTGACATCATAAGATGAATGCGAGGCTTGGAAAAAATCACCTGACAAGCAAAGCGTTGTGCCATATAAAATGAAGAAACACCGACTTCTTCCTTAGCTGCAGAACGTAAACTTAACAAAACCAACGGTAATTGGTGGACCCAGTCCGCCGAAACAACCTACTTGAGCGCTTCCTTTAACGTGCGGTAGAATCGTTCCACAATTCTTTGACTCATGGGATGCTTAATAGAAGAATTAACATGACGAATGCCAAAACTATTCAAAAATTCCATCCACCCTGAAGAGGTGAACTGTGTCGCGTTATCACTGGTAACGAACTGAACGTCGGGGTCACCAAAATATGGCGCTTGGATCTTATTGAAGGTCCGAGCACCAAATATATTTGAATCAGTAGACAAAATTGGGGAGCAAGATTTATTTACGACTGTACAAAGTTATGGAATTCTGTAACTAAGTAAACAAAATAAGAATGAAAAACCTTTACAGCCCCACTAACTAGATGAACGAGCACTACAGCACCTTTTTCTGTTTATCTTACTTTATAGGGATCTTCAAAATGAGGTGTTAAAAAGTTCCTAGATTTTAAGATCACTCCTACCCTATTTTTCCCACAAAACTATTTTCAATTAAGGATGTTATCATATCCAATTCACAATGGAAATAGAGGAAAATGGCTGTATTCCATTCTTACACGTAAACCAGATGGTAGCTTGGGGCACGCAGTTTACAGGAGGAAAACACATAGACAGGTATATAAATGCAAATTCGCATCATCACCGATGCAGAAAGCAACCGTGCTAAAAACTCGTAACAACCAGAGCAGTCCGAATCTCAGATGCAGAATACCTACAACAAGAGAAATTTCATCTCTTGATGTCGTTACAACTAAACGGTTATACAGCCACAGAAATTCAGAGAACAATCCGCAATGCGGAACACCCCAAGACTAAGGAGGAACTGGCACCTCCTGAAGGCTTAGCTTTTCTACCTCACAGTAAAGGCATTACTGCTAAGATTGGGCATGTTCTTAGAAGGTACAGCATAAAGACAGTCCTTAGGTCTAATGAAACTTTGGGAAACGGTTTCAGATCCGCGAAGGATCATATATCCAATTTAAAATCAGCCGAGTTCTACAATATCCCTTGCTCTTGTGATTCAAACTACGTCGGACAAACTGGTCGTTCCATTGAGTTAAGATTGCGAGAGCACAAAGGTGGTTGCAAACACAAACGCATCACAAAATCTGCGGTGGCTGAACATCCTGGTTTAACTGGGCATAAGATGGACTTTGACAATGGCCGGGTACTCGCCAGAGTACCTCATTACTTGCCTCTTGTCATACGTGAAGCAATTGAAATTGAGAAACAACCTAACAACATAAACAGGGGGGATAATTTTAGACTCAGTAAAGCTTGGACTCCAGTAGTTTATCCTCTAAGGACTCCTACGCACCATCGATCCCACGATCACGCTCCACCGGATCCGTCTTTGTCCAACGGTGACAGCCAACCAGAAATCCGTCGTTCTGCCCGACTGGCTCAAAGAGGTTTAAATATTATATAATAATTCACTCTGAAGATGCAAGCTGCAATGTCTTGCGAAACGCTAGATTGTATGGGTTCACAAACAGCTAACAGGCATAAGCCGATTAAGTATTATTGTCCTGGCAAACAAAATACATTAAGATCAAATCCTTGTCCGCCCCAAGGTTTAAATAATCTAAGCACACGGCCCTGTTCAGGCAGGCGGGGCCTACGAACTAATATTGCTCAAACTTCTAGAGCAAATGCTTGTAAAGGCAGACAAGCTACAGGTCGGTTCTTACCTGATAATGCTGGGTGTAGTTCCCAAATGACGACACGGTCTAAGCCGAAAGTAAATTGTAATATTGACAGTTCGAGAAACCGCGAAAGCCTCAAAAAATATCATTAATTATATTATTACCATTATTTTTTTTTTGTTTGACCTGTTTATGCAGCCAAGGTGCTAAGATATGAACTGTCCCACCGAACACCTACAGTTGTTTAATCTTTTTGGCCGGTCATCACATTTGAGCCCAGGTGCTTGATTCGAGTTCTGATATACCCACTCTGCCATCGAGGATGATCTAGATGGAAAAATCTTTATCTCTCGCATGATTGCACTTGCTGCCCACTGGGAAATATTTATTAGGTAGTTCAGTAATTTCCATTGGTAGTAAGTTTTGTTTAGGAGTTGTCTCGCATCCCACGTTCAAGGGTTAAGCGATGACTAACATACAAGGCAAAAGCATGAATTTGAAACATTCAATGAAACAATATGAAACACCAAATCCATGGAAATTGGAAGATAAGTTTCACTAACGGGTTTGGATATATGTATGAGATCTGGGACCAATGACTTAAGGTGTCCTTCCTAGCACGACCAGTTGCATAACTGCCACTGTATAGGAGTACTGACCGGTTCAAATAGTACTGTACCAGGAATCAGTGACGATTCGTAAACATTTATATGTAGGGAGATACGCGGGACAAATTTAAATGCAAAAACTTACCTTTTATTTATTCATTCTTCTGCAAATGAAATCCGCTGATCTCTTATATTCAAAAAAGGCAGCTATTAACTGATTAAAATTCCTAGTTTTTTTTTAAATTTACATGTTGCTAACTTACACGACCTGCCTGCTTCGTAATGTTTCTCGTAAAGGTTTTTATACGTTGAATTGTTGAGAGTCTCTAGTTCTATCTCACAAATTGCATTAATAAATAGAAATACAATAATAATATTGTTGACTTATACAAGATTCACCACGAATAGGGTGGATGTAGTCGGAAATTATACTCGAATTCGTTGAGCTTTACAATGGAAACGACACTTGTATGGGCACGTTCATATTTGATGAAAGATGAAATTTTTTCTTGATACCTGCTCTTTCCTTACTTTCCTCCTACCTCTGAGCCCTTTGGAAGATAATATATTAGCTGTATTCCTTTGGCAATTCAAATTATCTGTGCCATTTCCGTTTCTGCAGAGTTTGCAGACGTTGCTTTCCTTGTTGAAGGAGAACGGCGACGTTTTCATTGTTCTAATTATTCTATTGCTTTGGGTGGTGGATCCATGTGGTTACATATCGATGCACTAACAAGGTTGTATTCTTCTTAAAACGGTCCAAACATTGTTGAGATGTTTCTTTGGTCTTAACAATTTCAGAAACCTTTAATCGGTGGTGCTCCAAAACCATATCCTACATTTTTCAATGATCTCAAGTGCTGTTGCATGTTTTAGACCTTCACCGTTACGCGATTTCAGGACCATGATTAAATATAGTAGTCTACTTAGACAGTTAAAGTGAATGCGCTGTTTGTTAATAATCGATTGCTACCAATTCCCATACGTTTTAGTGAATGTAAACTTAATCCAATCGTGATCCATCTAGTTCAACTGTAACTTGTCCTGGAACAACTCAACTCAATCCTAATCTAACTTGATTTGACCTAACCTATCCCATCCCAATCTAATCTATGTTAACCCTACGTAAATTATAATCTGCCCAACTCAGTGTCTATCACACCGTGACCTTATTTGACCTTAATCTAATCTAATATAATCCAATCAAACCAAGCTAATATAACTCTATTTCAAACTAATCTAATATAGTCCAAGCTTAACCTACCATAACTTTACGTGTTGTAGTCCAACTCTAACCTAACAAAACAAAAGGCCCAGGCCTAATGCAATTCTAATTTCGTCCAACCCCAACAACCCTTAACCTAACGTAATCCAGTCCTAATCCAAGTCGACCCTATTTTAACCCAACATGCCCTGTAACCGTCTCAAAGCAACTCGTTAGTAACCTTGACATAATTTAACTTTAAGTTAACCTAGGCTAAGTTTAACCTAACCTAACCCTAACCTAAGCTGACATAACCCGACCTCAACTATCCTAATATAATCGAACATTAACATAAGCGATCCGAACCCTGACCTAATGTAACGCAGCCCTAGCCTAACCCAATATAACTGCACTTTACCTTAACCTGACCTAACCTAACCTTAACTTGACCTAACCTAACCTTAACTTATTAATGCCGACCCCGTTTGGCAACAGTTTAGCATACGAGTAGTCATTTTGATTCTCTGCGTAAAAAGCTTTTGAAAATAATAATTGTAAGTACCACAAAGAGCAGGAGTGAAAGTATGTTATTGTTATAAACTGTTTTTTTTTTAATATTTTAACCGTCTATTCACTATATTTTTATAAATTGAGATCCTCGTTAGTATTTCCTTATTTTTCAGTTTGGCGATGATGCCTTCCGTCGATTAAATTTTTTATATGCAATAAGATATTCCCCCGTTCGACGTCGAATAGGAAACGTAAAATTGCATCCGGTTAGGCGCGTCGATAAGCCCCATCCCCCGAGCCGGGGTGGTTGATGACGTCATAGCGATCTTGCCGCCCTTGGCGTCGCTAAGCGACCTGCATTCGGGTGGCGTCGGTGATCCTATCAGTATCTTGTGACGAAGGTCGTGTTCGCTCCTGCTCAGGAAGCACCTCGCTGACGATGATGTTGACGTTGTCAGTGGTGAGTGATTTTAGAAATGCATGAAGTAGGCCAATGTACAGGCGTCTTCGCCGCTGGGCACGTCTTTTAAGGAGGCGTCGATTAACCGGACGACCTCTAAGTCGAATGACAATTTATTATTATTGTGTTTCCATGTCACATACCTTTTGTATGCATGTCGTGCATCCATACATTGGACCTGCGCGGTCTTTTGCTGGGTCACCGGGATAAAGCATGATGATAGGGTTGGTTTGCTTTTGCTACAAGGTGAACTAGGAAATGTAAATGGTTATTTTAGTTTGAATATAGAGATTGCTTTTGAAAGCTCTTTTAGAAATGAAAACCAATAATAATTTATGACACATGGTACTATTTGCATTTTAAATTTCTCGATAAAAAATACTAATTAGTTAAATTCAGTAAAGATGGGCTGAGAACGACTTCTTTTAGTTTATATAGCATAGTAGTTTCTTAAATATCCAAAACAATTCTTTGAGAATCGCTGAGACATTTCTTATCGTTATTATAGTAAAATAGTTTTTGAATTTTCGCAACGATTATTTGAGAACCTATGAAAGACTTCATATTGTTTTTATAGCAAAGTTGTTTGATAGCGGTCGAGAGGATTTTTATAATTTTCATAGCATAGCAGTTTCTTAAATTTTCACAACGAATATTTAAGAACCGATGTAACAGTTCTTATCGTTTTTATAAGCAAGTGTTTTATAACCTCTGAGAGACTTATCGTTTTTCAGCAAAATAGTTTCTTAAACTTGTTTGATAACCGTTGAGATATCTTATTAAAATATTCGGATTTTCGCAACAATTATTTGAAAGCGATTAAAGGTTTTTTATCGTTTTTATTGCAAAATTTCTATTACATTTCTGCAACGACTTCTTATGAACAGTTGAGAGACTTATCGTTTTTATAGCAAAGTAGTTTTTTTACTTGTTATATAACCGGGGAGAGACCTCTTATCGTTTTTATATCAAAGTATTTTTTTTTCACTTGTTTTATAACCGGGGAGAGACTTCTTATCGTTTTATAGCAAAGTAGTTCTTTTTACTTGTTTTATAACCGCGGAGAGACTTATCGTTTTTATAGAAAATTAATTTTTTTACTTGTTTTAT
>JABXWE010036231.1:0-21907 GCA_014611495.1 Limonius californicus
GCTGCGACCTTCTATCCGTCGCCAGTGGCGTCACACGTGTTTTTATTTGTATTTTATTGTTAATGTAAGAATTTTGCATATTTCGTATTTGAGGGTAATTTATACTTTTTTTTTTTGAGTGAGTGAGGTCCGGGCCGCTTGCGGCCCGCGGGCCCCATGTTGGATACCCCTGCTTTAGACCATACATTTATTAACAAAAAATATTTGTTTTCATGTATACTTTAAGCCCTAGAAGTTTGTCCCTGCAATTCCTGTGCATATATGACATTTATTCCACTTCATGTATTACCAAATTGGTGAAATCAGTTATGCTCACAGTACCTTCTATGGCGTACCTCGACCGCAATGCTACAATGGTTCTGCTGTAGTACTACTAATTTTGTTCAGTTTATCATAAAGACAGCTAGTTTTTGCAGCTATTCTGATAGAGCTAATGATTTTGTTTTAAACCTTACTTGATAAATGCCACTGTTACTTCGCAAAATTTTCAAGATAAATGCCAGTAAATATTCTAGGGCGCCTAAAAGTTACGAAATTCTAATGTCTCAAAATAGATAGATACAATTAATGCCATGAAATTGTTACAGATACATAAATACATAAACAGTTATACAGTTAGGTTTTCTATTATACTTTTTAGAATGTAAATTTTAATTATTAAAACAAATTAAAGTTTAGGTTCTTACTTCTTACTTCAGTAAAGTACTTTTTCTGTGCGTACATACCTTTTAGTAAGCTACTTGGTATTGTAAGTACCATTACCTGTAAATAGTTTATTCTTTGAAAGTACTTTTGTAGCTGAATAAGATAGTTATAATTTATTTAAAAGGTCTGCAATTTCAAGAAACTGGAATAAATTTTGCATGCAATTCCTATTTTTTTTAATAACCATGGAATTACCAAAGACAACTCCATGATTCCCATTCCCCTCAGTTTATCACGGCAACAGGTCTAACATGCCCCATCCTTGGAAAACTCCGTGCCCCAGCTACAATACCTTGAAAAAAATGTCACCATAACAATTCTTTTAGTACACAAACAAGAGAAAATGTACCATTCATTTCTTGCACAAAATGGAACAAACCAAACTAAAATAAAACAGCACTACAGTGATGTACCACAGTCCCTTTTCGCTTAAGGTTACGATTTGAAGAAAACAAATGTTAAACATTATGAACTGAAATAAACTTCTAAAGTTCTAAAATACCTATGATATTAGTAAGCTTAGACATAAGAACAAAACATAATACTGAATGTACAGTTGAAGTCCGTTATAACGAACTTCAAGGGACCAACATTTTTTGTTCGTTATAGCCGAAGTTCGTTATAAACAATTTAAAAAAATAAGCCCAATTACATACCCATTTATTAAAAATATCGAAAAATGTACACAACATAATGATGGCATGGTATATATACAGTAAAATACATAGTAACATATAATGTATGTATACATATACATAATGTAATAAGCAAAACTACAATTTTGGATTTTCAAAGCACATGTAATCAGTAATTTTAGTTTGTTTGTTTAATTTTTTCTGTTTTATATTTTCTACTGATTGCTCTAGATACGCTATATTCCTAAAGTCACTTTCGCTGGTTTCTTCTTGAGATTCAAAAAATGCTGCTATCAACTTTAAATTACCCTGCACTTCCGAAATTTGAGGCACTTTTATTTCGTTTATGTTGTCCTTTTCTAATTCTTCGTCGTTGTCACTTTCTGTGTTTTTGTTGCAATTTTGCTCTTTTACGGAGTCTAGAATTTCGCCATCGGAAGGAATTTCACTAGTTATTAGAAAATCGTCCACGCTGTTATATTGTTCAACTGTATCATTGTCGAAATTTAGTATTTGGTGTAATTTCAACCATTGCGCAATAGGGAGATCGTCTTCTTCTTCAAATTCTTTTGATTCATATTGTAGTAGTCCTCCGTGGCGAAAAGCATTTCGAATGGTTGACGCTTCAACTCCCAGGCTTTGTTTACCATTCTTATGGCATCTAGAAGGGAAATCTTTTCTTGAACTTCATGGTTTAAATTTTCTACAATTTTTAAAACCAGCTGTTTCCGAAAATGAGACTTTAAACTTCTAATGACACCTTGGTCCATTGGTTGTAATACAGAAGTGGTGTTTGGTGGAAGAAACACGAGTTTAATGTTTTGTAAATTAAACATTTGTGGATGTGCAGCGCAATTGTCCACTAGCAGCAAAATTTTTCTTTTTACAGCTCGCAGTTGTCTATCCCAGCTTCCCCAATCACTAGCAATTTACGTTTTTCCTCTCCCGTCATATTAGCACAAACCAGCACAGTAATACGTTCCTTGGATAATTTACCACCAACACATTTTTCGTTTTTAAATTTTAATGTTTTATCTGGAGTCATTCTAAAAAACAATCCTGTTTCATCGGCATTGAAAATGTTCGCGGGTTCATAACCTTTACGAATTTCGGGCCACACATTTTCAAGCCACTGTTTGATTGTATCACTACAAACATCTTTCGCTTCGCCACTGATTTTCCCTGCACATATGTTATGTCTTTTCTTAAAACGATTCAGCCATCCATCAGAACACTTAAAATCGGCACCCAATTCCGCTGAAAACTGTGTTACTTTTTCTTGAAGCATTTTCCCAGATATTGCAACATTTTGACCTCGATGAAGCACAAACCATTTTAAAACTGCTTCTTCAACTTCCGGTTGGGCAGCTTTTGCGAAGTCTTTTATTTTTACACACGTTGTTCTCAAAGGCCGTAACGATCGCTTCTTTATTTTTTATCATTGTTGATAATGTTGATGGAGACAGTCGCTGCTCGCGACACACTTCTCGTTGTGATTTCCCTTTTTCCAGATCGCGAAAAATTGATATTTTTTGCTCAACCGAAAATTGCTTTCTTTTACGGCAATCCATTTCAACGACCGCAGTAGCACTGAATTTTAAAACAATCCGCTTAGTAAATGCAGCTGGACGTATCCTAGGTTAATGAAATTTCTTAGAAAATGCATTCAGGTAGCTTCATAGTTTGTGCGTCATCCATAAGCCTTATTATTGGGCTGCAAAGGAATGTTTTTCTAATTGTGTAAATACTAAACTAGGCACGTAAATTCCTTTCTCATAGTCATAAATCTGCAATGCATTACAAATAGATAATCTTTTAAAATATTTTTGAACAAACAATTTTCAAGAAGGCCGAAAATGTTTGTTGTAGATGTCATTTTTAGCACATAATTGCTTGGAAGGGCATTTAAAGTTGTTCGTTAAAACCGAATGTTCGTTCTACCACGATTCGTTGTAAACACATTTATTTACATGCATTGTAATACATTTTTGCCGGGACCTAAAAATTTGTTCGTTATAAACGGATGTTCGTTATAATAGGTATTCGCTATAACGGACTTCAACTGTATTGTGACCGCCTTCTAAAAAATGTCAACAATATCACAAAGCCGCAAAACAGTGGTACATCACTGCAAAGTTGTGTTATTTTACATACTAGCACAATGCAAATCATATCGTTTCATTAAAAGATTAGTTTTTCTATTGTTTTGACGAATTTGATAGGATACATAGCTTAAAGTGCACTTTTAAACGTAGCTAGCATTTGCTTTACAGTTCTGGATTAATTGTTGCCTACTGGCCTACTTTACGTTAATATATTTTAATAAAATTAGAAGAATATATCTACCAAAATGTTAATCTAAGTAGAGTGCACTATTTCACGAGTTGATTGCAAATATAAAAATATACAAGGGGTTTCATTTCAAAATCAAATGTTATATGCTAATGTACAAAAATACGCAGCATATAGAATTTTATTGTTGTGTGCCATTTTGTAGCCTACAGACCCATTTTTAATATAGAATTTTTTTGATATCTTTATTCACAATTAAATTATAAGGTGTTAGGCGATTTGTCAGCACCTAAAAGTTAAAACCCCTGTGCTTTTGATAAACTTTAAAGACCTGCCATGTTAGGGGGCCCAAAGGGAAAAAATATAATTCATAATTTAAATCTTAATTAGTTCTACAAATAAATTTTAGTAATAAAATAGAAAAATATTGAAAGTACCCCCTTTTTTTATATTTTACTTAAAGTCCGATAATTTGTAGTTTTGCCATTAACATAAAGTTGTCGTTAATTTTCTAGAATAGTTTAAAGTTGTATACTAAAAAGATTATTTTTTCTGTAGTGAATGAGAGGGTGTTGCTAATTGCTCGTGCCAATGAAATACGTGGAGTCGACTTGTTGCAACCATACTATCACACAATTCCCACAATAAGTTTGCCTCAAGTATTAAGTCCCAGTCAGTTGGAGTTCCTGGGCAAAAACAGTACTCTGTACTGGTCTGATTCTCAAGTGAATGAAGTGAAGCGGACAGGCCTAACAACTGGTCCCACACAAACACTAATCGATACAGGTATTGAGAAACCTTCTGGGTTGGCCGTAGACTGGTTGTCCAATATCTTATTTGTTGGGTCACCTACTGGAATTTTGGCATGCAATTTGGATGGAGAATACAGTACAAATATAATAGAAGGAATTGATGTCATCAGCTTAGTTGCCGATCCTGTACAAGGTAAACTTTATTGGATTTCCCTGTTAGATGGTAATGTTAGTATCGAAACAAGTGCTATGGATGGTTCTGGACAAACAGCATTGGTGTCAGACTTACCTTCTAATTGCAAAGGTTTAAGTATTGATCTTGAAGCAAGGCGGCTTTACTGGATTAATGAATATGAACTGTACTTTTCTGACTTGCAAGGGTCAGATGTTACCAAATTGGAATTACCATCAAAAGTGTCAGTAGCAGCTGCTACTGTTTACAAAGATCACGTTTACTATGCCGATGATGATGATCAATCTATACACATAGCAAACAAAACAACAGGAACTGACGATGCGGTTTTAAGAAATAGCACAGGAGGTGTACTAGCATTACGCATTTATGATCCTGCTCAGCAAACCGGCAAACATTTGTGCGGTGTAAATAAAGGAGGCTGCAAACATATGTGTCTACCTGTATCAGCAACCAATTATACTTGTCGGTGTGCCACCGGATATACTACAGATCCAAACGACCCAACTTCTTGTCAGAGTACGACATCTTTCCTGTTTTATTCAATCAATTGGGAAATTCGAGGTTTACCATTGGATGGTAATAATTATACACAAGTTTTGGGGCCAATTTCACGTGTATCTATGGCAAGTGCTGTTGATTTTGTTGCTGATGATGACACAATTCTGTGGGCAGATAGTGACCATGGTACTGTAACAAGTATTGGAAGAGATGGGACAGAACGGCGAGTAGTTGTGGAACAAAATGAGGTCATGGAAAGTGTCCCAGTTGATTGGCTTACTGGACTTACTGTTGACTGGGTCGCTCGTAATATGTACTGGAGTGATCCAAAACGTGGTGTTATTGAAGTTTCTCGATTAAATGGATCTGCCCGTTATGTGGTGTTGTCAGAAGAAATTGGAAAACCAACGGCACTGGTTGTCGATCCATCAGCAGGAATGTTGGTTTGGGCTGGTGGAATTCGTATAGAACGATCAGGTTTAGATGGCTCTAATCGTAAACTGTTGACCAACCAGTCTGTTGCAATCTCGGATGTTACTTTAGATATGGAGCAGCAGCATATTTATTGGTGTGACTCAGGAGCCAATACTATAGAGCGAATGACATACGATGGTTCTAATCACACTGTGCTTTTGAATCATTCTCTAGAAAATCCAGTTGCATTGACCGTGTTTAATGAGTCTTTATATTGGATAGATACGTATGTTACCTTTTTGTACATAATTTTCTTTCTTATAAAAGTGAATTTCTTTTCAGAACACATGACCATGGAAGTATAAAATTGGCTCCTATAAGTAACTTGTCAGATTATCAGACTTTATTGAAACAAACTGGGGACTCTCTCAAAGATATACAAATCTTTTCAAAAGACAAACAAATTGGGACAAATGCATGTGCAGTTAATAATGGTGGATGTCAACAGTTATGTTTATTTAATGGTACTCATCCTATTTGTGCTTGCCCACATGGATCTGTTGCACCAGATGGTAAAACCTGTCAAGGTAAACTTTTTGTCTATTACAATCTTAGATCATACACATTTACATGGATGTGACAACAGATTGTAAAGTGTGTTGTAAAGATATCACAGACAAACTATTTTTGTTCCTTCTCTTCCTAATACAAATAAATCATATCTACCCATCTTTCTCTGTACCCTTATACAATCTACGCATGCGCTCACGCGTGTTGTACGGCGGGAAATTTAAATATGTAGTAAATATAACTAATATAAACCAGTGCAATTATCGCAGTTTTTTAAATCTTGCGATAAAACCATTCTTGCCATTATTCAAAATTAATTGTTTGACACCTCTATAACTGTCAAATATTGCAAAAATATTGCGTTTAATGGGATATGAGCTAGATGACGGCCCACTTTGTACAAGATCGATGGTAGGAATTTGAACAGAAGTTGTGATATCAGACAAAAAGGCACTGCCGAAATACGCAACTTCTTTTTTGGCCAATGGCTTTCAGCAGAGAAAAATGTTTAGAACATATAAGGAAATCTTGCTTAATATGACATTCTTTCAAATTACATGCTTTCAACCACAAATCAGCACGTACTTTATTTGTAGGAAACCTGCAATAGGTACGTACATAAGTAATCAAATCGTTGAAATGAATTTTAAAGAATTTAATATTTGTTAGCTTTAAATATAAACAATACAACTGCACGTGGTTAATTCTCAAAAATGTGGGTTTTATAAACTATAGAAATAGAAATACTTACCGATGAAATGAAAACAAACAATTCCTTGATTGAGGAGCACTGCAAATAAAGCATTTTCGCACCATTTTAGATTAAAATTAAAGATTTCAATAACACAAAACGTTTCCACATTTGCAGGTTATGCGCTGTTCTTGTGACTTTTCTCACTGACAGTTTAATTTGTGTAATTCTCGCCATACGTCAACAGCAACTGGGCGAGCGCCAATATTGAAAAGGGTACAAGTGAAACAACATTATTGGATGTCATGCAACGGCTAAAGAGACAGATAAAAAAAAGTTTGTTGGGATCCTTACAACAGTTTACCTAGTTTCTTATGGAGTAGTATTATCCATGTAAATGTGTATGATCTAAGATTACAATCTCAAACCTTTTGTTTATTATAATCTTAATCATAACAGTTATAACTTGATTTTCAGAATATGAAAGCTTCATTATGTATTCACGTGTGGTCAGCATAGATTCAATTCATATAACGGATGCTGATGTACAAAATGCTCCGTTCCCCAGCATTAAAAATAATACACTGATGCGCAATGCTATTGGACTTGCATTTGATTACAACCAACGCCGCCTATTTTATTCAGATATTCAGAGAGGTTCCATCAACACGGTGTACTTTAATGGTTCAGGACATTCAGTTGTTGTTGAGAGTAAGTAAAGAATTTGTCAGATATATGTCACTTGGTATAAATTATTTGGATCAAGTAATACAGTGGAACCTTGCTATTTATATAGAATTTGTTCCAAGAGGCTGTTGAAATTACAATTTGTGTGAATGCCGAATCAATTTTTCTGCAGAGAAATAATGTAAGTTGGATTAATCCGTTCCAAGCTCCCAGATGATTGTTTATTTAATAATACTTAAAATCACAAATCAAAACTACAAAACCAGTAAATGTACATGAAATAAATGAAAATTATTTATTCTTTACCTTAAAACCTGTCCAAGGTTGCCTGCTTTTGATGAATTTTCAAAAATAGTCAAAAACTATTATTGAACAGGTTAACCCACTTGTTGACTGCTGCAATATTAGGATGCCTTTTTTCCGCTGGTCTCTGTGTTTTCTCCCAATGGTAGCACAGTTCCTTAATTTCTGTAGTGAAATGCTCCCTTTACTCATTCCGTCCTCCTATGAAGAAAGATTCTTTTTTTGCTGCTCCCTGTCCGATGCAGTATTTGGAGTTCTTTAGTGGTCAGTCAGTTCATTCTTGTAGTCTTCCACAACTTCTTCACATTCTCTTTGTCCACCTCCAAACCCATGGACTTCCCCAAGAATACAATATCATCCACCACTACAGTTGTCACGCCTATTATTCTCTATCGCATACAAAATATTAGTTGAATTGCAAAAACAACCTCGCTACTACGCCACTGCTTCAGTAGAAAATTAACAAGTTGATCAATGTTAGTATCCCGAAAACCCAATCTAAGAAGGAGTAGGTTCCAAACAAATAATAGGCGCCACCGACTTATAATTTACTAACATCGTCTGAGATATAAAATGGGAAGTCGGACTCTAAGATAGCTAATCACCTACCTTTTTTTCTACCTCGTATCTGTCCTTATGTAGCTTATTTCCAGATCGTTTGATGTAAAAGAAAAGACAAGTTGCAACCAAAATCTCATTTAATGAATATATGACACAACCCCCACAATTATAATCATTCGAGACAACAGTTGAAAATAGCAGTCCCAATTTTACGTCCTCGAAATAAAAATTAATAACTTAACCTGGGCGAGACTCAAACAAACTTAAGGACTATAATTGCGCTTACCAGTACAAAATAATATTAAATTTTTGCGCAAATTACGTCACTAGGAGGCCTCCGCGGAACGAAATCATGCGATGATCATAAACACATAGAAATGTTCAAGCTGAGAACACTTGAAAACGCAATACCGTCCCACTATCGGAGCACCTAAATGAAATATTACAATTTGTATCTACTTATAATCTATACGTATTCTCACTAAACCCCCAATAGTACAATGCAATGACCCTAAATCAAAGAATGAATTAATTACTAGTCGTAGATAGTGAAATTATAAATAACAACAGCCAGATTATAAAATTTAAAACATAAACAGTTTTTATTTCACTTCCCTTTCAATTAGACACGGCTACTCCAGATCCGTTATCACCAGTTCCAGGCGTGTCTGCTCTGTCTGTGACGACCAATTGCCCTAAGGTAACACGTCGAAGCCTGCTTATCACTTGGGCCAAATGATACAATGAAGAATCGTTTGAATTTTAATTACGGATTTCCAACACGGCAACTTTTTTTCCAGTTGATGGGACTGGCAACAAAAAAATATTTTCTTGAGCGGAATAATTCTATATTGGACAATTAAATTCCTGGGGTATCAATACTTCCTCAATCATAGGCAACAACTCCTGTATAGTGAGTTTCAAATCAGAAAAAATGATTTCCAAATCGATAGCGATTTAAATAAAATTAACTTACTTTACACAATTACTGCCGGTCAGAACGTCGATATTTAAGTGACCTGTATTCTAAACTAGTCGTTCAAACTTTCTCTTCCTCCCCTCAACTTCCGAAATCTAATACGCTGCGTTTCCGCCGAAAGTGTCAACTTCGAAATGCACAAGTTCCTATAATCCTTCGCCAACTAAATATGTAGAATGGGTTGCCTTCAACCAGGCGCGGAATTCGTTACAAGCTTCCTGTTCAAGCTCTGTCTCAAGAATTTCAAAGTCTCTGACTGGCACACAGTCTGGCCATAACTTATGCCAGACAGTTCAGTGTCCTAAAAGGAACTTCCCTCCAGGCTTTGTCTACTATCTTAAAGCAATGGAGGGTGTTGAAAGTTTGAAATGACCTACTGATTCATAAGTTGGATTTGAGTTGTGGTATGAGGCGACAAGAACTTCATTTCGATGAAGCTGTATTCATTGGCCAAATCTTCCGCCAAGGTTCCACTGTAACTGAGAATTGTATTTAATGAGGCATTCACATAATTGTCCAAATATAAAATTACAATTACAACTGATAATTGATAGTACTTATTTTTTAAGAGAAAATGAAAAACAATTATTAAACAATAGGTTTTGTAGAACCTGCTACCCAATCAACGTCAATAGTAAATCTTTTTTGTATATCCAAAACATAAAGTTATAAGATGAATGCGTACCTGCACAAATTCCACACTACATTGTGTTTGATAGACTTGTATGTTTACAACTTCTGATACAGTTTTTCCATTAGATCTTGACGTTAACTTTATTATGGTACTTAAGCTAGTATGACACGTCACGGAATTTTGTATAAAACGTTTTTTCAAAATTCCGTATCTTGCCATACAGCAAGATTTTGTACAGAATTCTGTAGATTCATGCTCAAAAATCTACAGAATCGGCGCTGTATCAATGCGCAAATGAATAATCTTTAGTGTTCATCAATGATTACAAAGACATAAATGTTTTACCCTGTATTTACGACGCCGCGCCAATGCTAACCGCACTTTCTCTTAGCTCGTTCTTTATTGCTGCAGCTGGTTTGATTCGACGTATGTTCTTGTATCAATTTTGTACAAAATTCTAGTTCATGCCATACATGTTCTACAGAATGTTGTACAAAATTCTGTGTCGTGTCATATTAGCCTTATACCGGGTGCCCTGATTTCGTAGGGACAACATGGGTATCTTTCTTATTATTAAAGATAGAGATTTGGTTAAATGGGCAATGTTGTGCAGGATTGAATGCTGATTCAAATTTCGTTGACGAAAATGTTAAATTCCGAATCGTTTAGAAATTATTTCAAAAAAACTGAAAATCGTGATTTTTTAAAAAGTCGAATATAAACCTTATTATAAAAGATATGGAGAAAAGTTTTATATGAAAGTTTTTTAGTTTAATGAGACAAAGTCAAAAATCATGTCAAAATAAAATTCAAGATGGCGGTTTCCAAGATATCAATATACACTTTCTCTTCTTAAATGGACGCCATATTGTTTTTTTACATGGGTAAATAGAATTTTTGTTTCTCTTTTCAACGATTGTTTTAATTCTAAATCAAGTAGGCCGGGATAACAATGGATAATAAAAAAACAAAATTTATTTATAACACCGAACTGTAATACAAACTCAACTACAAAAACAGTAATCAACAATGTTAAATTACTCAAATAATCCACACCAAGCATTGAAATTTATTTTTATTGTATAAATTTAAACTATCTCAAAGATTTAGACCTGGAGAATTAGAAAAAAGACTATACTTTTGCAACTGGTATTTGGGCCAAGTGAACTCAAATCTCAATTTCAAGAATATCATTTTGTGGACAGATGAAACTATGTTTAGCAATTGCGGAATGTTTAATAAACATAATAAGCATTACTACTCTCAAACTAATTTACAGCTGACTCTTCCAGTTCGAAACCAAGCTACATTCGGTTTCAATGTTTGGTGTGGTATAATAAATAATAGATTAATAGGCCCCATTATTTTTAATGGAAGTTTAACGGACAAAGGTATCTCTCTTCTTTACAAGAGGAGATCGAAGATTTAATAGCAGAGTTGCCACTAGAAACACCTAGACAGATGTGGTTTCAACAGGATGGGTGTCCTTCGCATAATACTCGTGTCGTTATGGACTATTTAAATGAGCTATTTAATGAGAGGGTAATTGCAACTAATGGAACGGTACGTTGGCCTGCAAGATCACCTGATTTAGCTCCTTGTGATACCTTTTTATGAGGCACCGTTAAAAATAAAGTCTATGGTCCTACCTACAACAACGTTGAAGGATTGCAGGAAGCAGTGCTTGAGGCATTTCACAGTATTTGTGGCAATGCTATCCGTAAAGTAATTAATAGTGTTCAGAAACGGTGCCAACTTTGCATTGCAAACAATGGGGATTATTTGAGTGTTTAAATATTGTTGATTATTGTTTTCATAGTTGAGTTAGTATTACAGTTTGGTGTTGTAAATAAATTTTGTTTTTTTATTATCCATTGTTATCCCGGCCCACTTGCTTTAGAATTAAAACAATTAATATTTTTCATAAATTTGTATTCAGACATAGGTTGTTATACATCGTTAAAAAGAGAAACAAAAATTCTATTTATGCATGTAAAAAAATAATATGGCGTCCATTTAAGATAAGAAAGTGTATATTGATATCTCGGAAACCGCCATCTTGAATTTTATTTTGACATAATTTTTGATTTTGCCTCATTAAATTAAATAACTTTCATATAAAACTTTTCTCCATATCTTTTATAATAAGGGAAATATTCGACTTTTTAAAAAATCACGATTTTCAGTTTTTTTTTAAATACTTTCTAAACGATTCTGAATTTAACATTTTTGTCAACGAAATTTGAATCACCATTCAATCCTGCACAACATTGCCCATTTAACCAAATCTCTATCTTTAATAATAAGAAAGATACCCATGTCGTCCCTACGAAATCCGGGCACCCGGTATATAGGAGACGGAAAATGGAAATCGATATAGCTAAAGGTTAACACAAAACTGAAAATTAGTAAATGTGTCTACCATTTGTGCTTTGGACAAGGTTAGCTAAATTTTAGTTACATAAAATATTACTCAAATGATTTTAGATTTAGCTTTCTGTATTTGACTGGTAGTTGTATGACATAGGCGGAGTTATCTCCAAAATATAATGGAATTACTACAAATTCTATACAACCGTAGTTATTTGTCAAACGTATTTCTTAATAACATGGTATCTAATGTAAACCTATATAGCTGAAACAATGCTGTACTGATATTGCTGATGAACATTCTGTTTTAAGATCTATGTCTTCATGAAATTCTTTAACTTCTGCAATTTGATGTAGTTTATCAAAACAAAATCAAGCTACAAAAAGCAATTTTCAAGAAAATTGTAAGTTTTTTGGTGATTGTTAAAACAAAACGGCAGAGTTAAATATAATTTTAGTTTTTTGTAGTGTTGTAAAAACAGACTTTTCTTTAATTATACAACAATATAAACGTGTTTACTATTTTGCAGGGCAGGGTTCAGTAGAAGGTTTAGCTTTTGAGCAGTTGCACAAGGCATTATACTGGACTTGCAATAATGATGCAACTATAAGTCGTGTAAATCTAACCGTCCAAGCTACCAATGCTTCTCAAGTAGAAACTATCATAAAACTTAGAGCTCAAGATAAACCACGAGGAATTTCCATAGACAGCTGTGGAGGACGTGTGTTTTGGACCAACTGGAATTCTCATCAACCCAGCATAGAACGTGCTTTCCTTACCGGATATGGACGTGAAGCAATTATTACAACTGACATTCGCATGCCAAATGCTTTAACTCTTGACCACCGTGCTCATAAAATATACTGGGGTGATGCTAGACTGGATAAAATAGAGCGGTGTGAATATGATGGGAGTGCTCGAATTGTTCTTGCAAAAGTCACACCACAACACCCTTTTGCAATAGCCGTATACGGTGATTTAATTTTTTGGACGGATTGGGTTCTCCATGCAGTTTTACGTGTTGATAAACTCACTGGTCAAAATGTAGTATGGTTGAGGCGTGATGTAGCAAGGCCAATGGGTATCATTGCGGTGGCTAATGATACTGATGATTGTTTCTCTAACCCTTGTCTTGCTTTAAATGGTGGTTGTGAAGAGCTATGTGGTCTCACCCCTGCTGCAACGGTGCAGTGTTCCTGTACAGAAGGCCGTGTTTTGGCAGAAGACGGACGAAGATGTTTCAGCAAGCAGTCTATCTGTACAGATGACTCATTCCGCTGTTCAGATGGAGGTTGTGTTCCATTCCAACTGACATGTGATGGAATTCCACATTGCACAGACAGTTCAGATGAAGAACCTGGTTATTGTGGTCATCGCACGTGTCCTCTTGGTTGGTTCCAATGCCTAAATAGGCGATGCGTGCCTACCAATTTAACGTGCAACAATGTCGATGACTGTGGTGATTCTAGTGACGAGGTTAACTGTTCTTGTTCAGATAAAGATCATTTTCGATGTGCTAGTGGAGAGTGTATTCCCCGTACATTCCACTGCGATAGAGATCCTGATTGTACTGATGCAAGTGATGAAGTAGGATGTGGTAAGTTTTACAGTACAATTTTGTTTGGAATAGTGCCTTTGTAGAATGCCAATTTTCATAACATGGTATTTTTGTTAAATTTATTGTTCCTATTGTGTTTGGTAATAATTTTTCAACTTTTTAATCTCTTGGTTGACTTCCAGGTTTTAATTTTTTAGCTTCACATCAGAAAATTAAAATTTAATTATTGTTTTTCTTGAAATATATAAAATTAAGAATATGTGAAGTTATTTACAAAATAATATTTAAATTTTTTTTGTAGGAAAATTGTTTAATAGTTTATAAACAAAATTAATATTTACTTATTATTTTAAGAAATTTCTTGGCACTCGTAAGACAAGTCTGCAACTCATTTGTTTTGAGAATTACACGACTAATTATTCAAGCTCACATGTTCTACCCTAGTTACGTATGACTACTCAAAGTTCTGAAATCATTTTGACAAATTAGTTGTACAAATTGCCAGCAATTGGTAGAAAATATATAGTTCTGAAAATATTTTAACTATTAGGTGCTAAGCAATTAGCTGGTTATAAATACCGGGTGACCACGAGATGAGATCTGCATGCAACTTTTTTGTTTTTTAAATCTATTTTGAAATTCCAAACTAAAATATAACCTCTAAATTTAAGCATTTTGTAACCTTAGTTTTTGTTTCCAGTTTGACAGGAACTGATATTAACTTTTTGTTTAAAATAATAACCTCCTTGTTTGTAACAATCTTATATGTTTTAAAATTTGCACTACATTGATATGTCACACAATGAGATTTCAGTTTAAAATGGCCCAAATATTCGCCGAGGACGGTGAGATTTTTCCGGGGAGGGAATGGGAAAGTGAGCCTTGTATCGGATAAGAAGTAAAGCCGTAGGTCCATGCCACTATGATGTGTGACACATTTAAAATTACTACTGGGGTTGGAACTACCCTAGATAGGAAAAATTCATAGTCAAGAGCTTCAGTACATAGAGATTGTTGAAACTCCGCGTCCCAGATCTCGCTCAATCAAAACAAACAACAAACAAACAAAGGGCATTTAAATTATTTACTAAAAAATTTAATATTTTGGCCACTTTGAACTGAAATATTATTGTGTGACATGTCACTGTATTGCAAATTTTACGACGAATAAGATTATTGCAAAAAACGAAGGAAGTTGTATATAAAAATAAAAAGTTGGTAGCAATTCCCACTAAACCGGAAGTCAAAACTAAGGTTAAAAAATGCTTAATGTTGTTATTTAAAGGATATATCTTAGGCCTGTGTGACACAGCACAGAATTTTGTTCAAAATTATTTTGACATAATTTTGTTCAAAGTGTTTTAACAAAATTCTATGTTGTGTTGTACAGCAAAATTTTGTACAAAATTTCGTAGATTCATGTCCTAAACTTACAGAATTTTGTACAAAGTCGGCGTTGCATCATGCGCAAACGAGCAATTTTTAGTGTTTATTAACAATCACAGGGGCCAGAGAATAATAAATTTACCTCGCTTGCCGATACTCCACGCACTTTCTCTTATCTCGTTCGCGCTCTTTATTGCTGCAGCTTGTTTGCATTGTCGTGCGTTCACGTAAAATACATAAACAAAATCGCAGCGGACTTATGCATTAACCTAATACAAATACTTTAATATATTAATACAGGAAACTCATATAAGTTTAGCATGATGAAATGCGAGACATTGATAGTGGCGCCATCTGAGCAGGTCGGTGGGCAAGTTTCAGTAAATTTGGATAATAAATTTACAGATTACTGTTTTAAATTCATTTTAATAAATAAAAACCTAACCCTACAAAATGTTATAAACTTATTAAACTTACAAAGTAAAGTAAAATATCATAATTATCAAATATTATTAATTAAATAAGGGTTTTGCTATAAGAAAGTAAATGGCATTTGCTTTAAATGTGCCACAAATGTTTTCGACAGCTGCCAAATACAAATTTTAGTGGCCCACCAAGCCGCACGGAGCGCTGCAGTCAGTGTCACGAGATATTCGGCGAAGTTTCCTGTATTAATATATTAAAGTATTTGCCTAATATTATCAAATCTTGTTAGAATTCTACTTTATCGACAGTCACATGACTATTTTAACAGTTTTCGCCAACGTAATTTGTATCTATTTGTGCATGCTTGTGTGTAATACGTGTATTGCAGAATTTTGTACAAAATTCTGTCTGTGAGCATGCGCAAACAGGTGCAAATTATGTTGACATCTGTGAGAAAACTGTCAAAATAGTCATGTGACTGTCGATAAAGTAGAATCTAACAAGATTTTATAATATTAGATTAATGCTAATTAATGTATAAGTTCGTAGCGCTTTAATTTATTGAATTTACATGAATGCGCAACAAAGCAAACAAGCTGTAGCAATACAGAATACGAGTGAGATAAGAGAAAGTACACGGAGTGTGGGCAGATGGGGTAAGCACGTGGTAAACACAGTTATGTACATGCTGTTGCCTCATCTTGTGGTCATCTGGTTTGTTAAATAGAATAATTTCAGAACATCTTCGATATTTTTAATAGAATAGATTTGGAATAACTAAAGTATATTAATTGTAATTGTAATTTATTATTTAGCTGCATTCAAATATTTTTAAGTATTGAGCGTATCTTTAAGATATATAAATATATTAAAAATATCAGAAATATTATAGATATAATATACTTCGCATAAAAGTTTGGTAAATTTTTGAAATTGAAATTTACCACATTATAAATATTAGGTGCGTAATATGGTTTTGTTAAATCAACCAATGGTAGTTTAAAAATTAAGTATTGTTAAAAAAGAATATAATATATGCACAGTAGATTTTGTATGAAGTTATTTGGATTTTTTATATTTACAGTGTACACCAAAAAATATTTGAGATGATCTCAATTTAAGCATTTACTTTAATAAAAATTGCTATCGCTAAAAATTTAAATAGTATAGCAAAATAGATGAATAATTAACCACTTAAATCTTTCTGTATAGAGAGACCGCATTGTGGTCGTGAACTTGGAGATATGATCTTCGTCAACTGCCCAAATACTACTGCATGCATACACAGAGAATGGTTTTGCGATGGTGAGAACGATTGCTGGGATATGTCAGACGAGCAAAACTGCAGTAGTACAGGTAGATATCCATGTGAATTGAATCAATTCCAGTGCCTAAATGGTTCTTGTATTAAGTTGGATGCTCGATGTGATGGTCATAATGATTGTCATGATCAAGACAAGGATGGCATTAGTTCAGATGAAAAGAATTGCAGTAAGTTGGTTTTTCAAACTATATTCAAGTTACGTATTATTTATATTTTAAACATTTCTATGTAATGTAGAAGGAAGATGTCTCATTGATGAATTCATGTGTAGTAGTGATAGTATTTGTATTCCTATGACATGGCACTGTAATGGACAGCCTGATTGTGCTGATGCATCTGATGAACAGGAATGCAGTAAGTTGTGCGGTTTATTTTATATATTGACTCAAAATAAGAGAAAACCAATGTTTCTAGAACACCAATGTCGATCTGACCAATTCAAATGCAATAACGGTGAGTGTATACCCGTGTCTTGGCAGTGTGATGGTCAGCCAGATTGTAACGACCAAACTGATGAAAGTGAACACTGTCGCATGCGCCAGTGTGGCTCTTGGGAATTCCTTTGCAACAGCACAGGCCGCTGTATTCCTTGGGCATGGGTATGCGATGGTGAAGCTGATTGCCGGGATATGGCTGATGAGCACGAGGATCAAGGTTGCAAACCATCAACTTGCCTTGCTAGTCAGTTCCAATGTGCTGATCGTACTTGTATATCGAAACCCTTTTATTGTGATGGAGATGCCGACTGCATCGATGGAAGTGATGAACCACCATCTTGTCAGCAACAGTGTCTTGGAAGCGAGTTTCGGTGTGACAGTGGAAAGTGTATCATGGACCTACTTAAATGTGATGGTCATGATGACTGTGGGGATGGTAGTGATGAAGGAAAAATTTGTAAAAATGACAAAGACTATTGTAATGGACAAGGATGGTTTAAATGTGGAAACGGTGTATGCATTAATGATACACTTTTGTGTAATGGGGAAGACAACTGCGGAGATTACAGTGATGAAAACAAATGTCGTAAGTACTTGGATAAAAAAAATGATAAAGTAGTAGGTCTACTGTTATGTTCCAATTTGAGCAGGATAAATTTGAACTTCAGTGTCCTGGTCATTGCATAAATATGCCATGGTTTGTGGTTTAATCGGCCATTACATAAATCTTAGCAACCTTGACAGCAATCCATCTTGCCACAACTAAAATTACATGTTGGAAAGTAACACGCATTGTTGTTTTGCAAAGGTTCCAAAAAAAATCATTGTTGTGAAAGTCAGTTCAAGTAAAAGTTTTGTTTTTCTGCTGTGATGTTTTTATATCTGTATGTGGATGATTCCATGAAAATAGTGTAGACCTATAAAGTACTTAATTCAGAATACAATAGACAAATATTGAATTTACATATTAAAAAGCTGTACACATGGATAGGATTAGATTTTCCATAACAATTGGTAGAAAACTTTGAAAACAAATAAGATATGTAGCTATTTAAATCACGGCCTTTCAGAATAAACTTCTGGAATTAGTAACTAGAATACCTTAAAGTAATGCTTTTTGACTGTGTCATTGGCTGAAGATTATTTTTAAATTACAAATGAATGAGAATTATAGATACATTACCTGGCAGAAAGTCACCCAAAATTAGAATATTAATTTAAACTAGTGAGTTTTGTTTAAATTACAATAACAGCAGCTAAGCTTAAGCTAAATTTAAATTAGATTAGATTGAGTTCAAATTCTATATGTTCAGATAAGGGTAGGTTACAGTTAAGTTGGATTACATAATGTTTTATTAGGTCAAGGTAAATCCAGTCTGGGTATGAGTCTAATTAAAATTAGGTTAGGGATAAGTAAAATTAAAATTTGGGTAGATTAGGCTTGTTTACAATAAAAGTACTGTTGGGTTAGATTAGTAAAATGTAGAGACGTCAGTGGGGCCTACCGGCCGCGTGATCAAACCCCGGCTGAGGCGACCGTATTTCACTAAGTTTAGGGTGCATGTTGCATGAATGACTAGTATATAAGGGACGCCCGCACTCCCCTGAATTAATGCAAAAATGGTTCCGGGGGAAATGCTAGTACGAATGAATGAAAAAAAATATTAGTCAAACGTAAGTTAAACTTAGATTACATTAAATTGACTTCTGATTGTGTTTGTTTAACTTAGAACAGGTTCGGTTTAGTTAACTTAAACTAGTTTTCATTAACACTAGCTAAATGCAGATTATGCATGACTCAGATTAAAATTTGGCCAATTTAGGTTAGGTATGAATAAGATTAATTGGGAAAATTTAACTTAGGTTATTTATTTATTTATTTATTTAAGAACAAAACAGGCACCGCCTAATTACAATGTTCCCTTAAAGTAAAAGTATTTGAATATTTGACATTGGCTTATAATGCCTACGTACCTAAAGCTAACGTAGAGCAGTCAAGCGCCCAAGAATACCATGTCAGAAGTACTTAGAATTTCCATTAATGTTGTTTTGAAGTTTTTTTCCGTCACTGAGAATAAATCTAACTGATAATTAGCGTTAATTACATTAAATATTGAACATACTTTAATAATTGCAGACCTTTTCTTATGATTAACTCTGGAATTGGGAATATGAAAAAGTATACGACTTCTAAATCGGTAAGTTGGTACATAAAAAGAAATTTGCGTTAATAATTTTGAACAATTAGTTTTCATATTTAATAATTTGCACAGAAACATGTTGCACAGCATAATTCGCCTCTGAGCTAACTTTACAATCTTAAATTCTTGTCTAACTCGTTGGTACGATTCAAAATAAATTCTGAACGGTTTCAATGCTTCTAATCTGCATACCACCACCAGGATCCCAGACTACGACACAGTATTCCAGTCTTGAACGCACCAAGGAGTTAAACAGAGTGATTATTACGTGTATATTACGAAATTCCGTGCAACGTCTTTTTATAAATCCCAAGTTTCTCATACTATTACTTATAAGATTGTCTATGTGCTTCTGAAAGTTTAGTGTTTTGGTAAAAGTAACCCCCAAATCGCAGACTGTATCAATTTCCTTGAGATTCTTATGATTGAGGCTGTAGGAGAATTTGAGTTCGTTGTTCTTAAGAGTAAACGACACTTTTTTACATTTTCCAGCATTGAAATAAAGTTTATTATCATGAGTCCAGTTCACAAGTACTGGTAGGTCATCTTGCAGCATCTTAGCATCATTTAGATTAGATATAGTTTTAAAGATTTTCAGATCGTCTGCAAATAACAAACATTTACTGTGTTTTATCTGTTTGGTTATATCATTAACAAAAATTAAAAACAAAAGAGGCCCCAGGTTGCTACCTTGTGGCACCCCAGATGGCATTTTGTATTTGTCTGAACAATTCCCTTGGATGCTGACATACTGCAATCGATTTTGTAAATATGATGTGAAAAGTTGGATTAAGGGTTTTGATAAATTATACTTTAGAAGTTTACTTAACATTATCATGATTCACTCGATCGAATGCCTTGGAGAAATCTGTAAAAATTACATCAACCTGAGAGGCAGCTTCAAAAGCATCACAAATATAATTTGAAAATATTACGAGATTTGTCTGAACAGATTTGAATTTAAGAAACGCATGCTGGTCAGGACAAATAATCGGTATAACATGTTCATAGAGTTTGCTATACAAAATTTGTTCAAAAACCTTTGCCGGAGCAGATACTACAGATATAGGACGATAATTTTCAATATCCTGCAAACTTCCTGACTTGTGGACTGGCGTCACTTTTGCTATCTTCCATATGCTGGGAAATGTATTTGTTTTTAGGGCCAAATTAAAAATTAGTGTAAGCGGATACGCTAAACTATCAGCACATGCCTTAATAATGTATGGGGGGGATGTTATCTGGACCGGCGGATTTCTTTGGCTTTAATCGCTTTATGGCTTTTAACAATTCATCTTCAGCCACATTATTTATTCTTAATATATCCAAATTTATTTCTGGCAAGCTTGAATCGGGGTTAATTACATATTTTGATTCGTCTCCGTACACAGATTCAAAAAAAGTAGCAAAACCTTCCGGCGCTGAAGCTTGATCAAAATTACTATTATTATATTTGTATTCACTAACAGATTTACAACTGGATTTAGCATTGTTTATAAAATTCCAGAAATTGTTCACATCTGTGATTAATCCATCCTGCACTTCATCTACATATGTGTTATAATCGCGCTCAATTATATTTTTTAAAAGTGCTCTCAGTCTTTTAAATTCATGACAGTGGTAATTTGAATTACTTTTACGTACTCTATGATACTCTTTTATCCTCATCATTTCTTTTGCCTCCACCGAGAACCAAATGGGATATTTATTTTTATAACATTGACTCAGTTTAGGTACTGTTACATCTAATGCTTCATAACAAAGTGTGTAAAATTTATCTACGCATTTATTGGCATCATCAAAACTCTTAAGCACACTCCAATCCATGTCTCTAAGTAGTTCATATAACCTTAAAATGTTAGCCTTTTTAAAATTGTAAGGAGAAAGAATTAGATTGGGTTTATTGTTTGTGGAACACTCCTTGAACTCAAATGATAGCACAAGTGCAGGATGAAAAACATCTGTTGGGACTAAGGGCTGTTCGTCATTTTCAATGTTTATATTAAAATTCGACAACACTAAATCCAACGTTATTCCATTGATATTAAGTATACTATTATATTACTATTAGATTAGGTTTGGTTAGATTACATTCAATTAGGTTATGTTGGATTTCAATTGTGTTTATTTAAGTTGGAATAGGTTTGATGAAATTATTCTTCATTAGCTATATTTCAATTTAGGTTAAGTTAGGTGAGATTAAAATATGAATTGATGATTTGGCTTATATTATGTTAAAGAAGTCATACTTTACATTTGATTAAACGAAAGCTAATAAATTAGGTTC
>JABXWE010036232.1:0-11501 GCA_014611495.1 Limonius californicus
AATGAACGATACTTTTTATTATACTTATCTGAAAACAACGCAAAAAATGATAAAAAGTAAATTTAGAACATTTTATTTTCAAAGTAATCATAATACATCGTAATAGTACCAAACATGATTAACATTTCCATAGCAACGATATATTTATTATCGGCATTGTTTTATTTTCTGTCAGTTTAATTCATGTTAGTTTTAACTTTTTTGAGATCTCGCCATTCCTAAATATACTAATTATGTTGTTGTTGTTTTCAGAAAAGTGTTATAAATAAATAATTGTTTTTTCTTATAATTAATTTCAATTGTATTTTTTTATTTAGCGCACGGAAAAAAAACGGAGATCGGGAAAAATTTTCCGTGCGCTGTTCTGAAAATGCCACCTTTACATCTTTGTAAAAACAGATGAAAACAAGGTGTTTTCAGATAAGTATAGTAAAACATTATTTACATTTTTATGAGTTGATGTAAAAAAACATTGAAGCGCAGCATCCCTACATGGATCCGAATTCAAAAAAAGCTTACAAGATTTACGGGTTAATTAACCTCCACTATACGTAGTTAAAGTTTTTTGCACATATTTAGAATCATCCCTTTATATGTGTGTTTTTAGTACTTAGATGCGTATGACAAAATAAACTCGAAAGGGCAATATCATGGCAAATTAGTAAAGCTTTATGCAGTGTTTGCACGTAACAAATTATTGCCATTTCTGCGAAGATCAGACCATTATCCCATCCAGGAAGCACTTGATATTTGTCAAAGAGAGAAATACTATCCAGAAATGGTATACTTACTTGGTAAATATTCTTCATTTTGTGTTAATTTAGAGTGCCCTTGTTAATTGATTGCGTTTAAGGCCGAGTTGGCGACACCAAAGAAGCCCTTGAATTAATTACAAAAGAACTAAAGGACATGCAGCAAGCGATCGAGTTCTGCCAGGAACACGATGACCCGGACCTGTGGAATGACCTTATTAACCATTCATTAGACAAACCAGGTGTGATGGGAAATAAAAGTGACATAATTTACAGGTTCGGCTAACAAATCTGCAATTTTTAGACTTCATTACGTACTTGCTGCAACACATAGGCACTTACGTTGATCCAACAGTTTTGGTGGAGAAAATCAAGAAGGGGGAGAAAATACCAGGACTTAAAAATTCTCTGGTTAAAATGCTGTGCGATTATAATTTGCAGGTACAAGCTTTTTGTTTTGTTATTCTGTGCCTTAGCTAGAGTGCTTTGTCGTGAATGTTTTCAGCCACTTTAATGTAACATAACCTAATCTCAATTATGCTGTCAAGTATGCACGAAATGTTCATTAGTAAAACATTTTACTATAGTTGATTTCACATTTGTCATGCAGTATGGAGGAAATACAAATAAAGTGTTGACAAATTTATTTGCAAACCTTGTTTCAGGTATGAATTAAATCCTTTTCATATAAATGTTTAAAGTACTGTAGTAATATTTAAAACTTTCAAAGAAAAATTTGGCTAGGGCAAGCTACCAGGTAATGTTTAACTGAAGATGATTTTTTGCAGTGGTCCTTAAACATGGTAGGAAATCGGTAGGTAATTACTTTAAAGTTACTATAAATTTGATACTTGACAGCAGCATTATGAATACTTACTACATTTCAATAAGTTCAATCCGACGTGCTATTGTTAAGAGCTTAGGGATAGTGGCAAGCCTGCCGTGAGTTCTCCCATTAGAAAAGCATAGCCTTATGTTCTCAGTACTGCATGGCAAGTGGGAAACCAACTATAGTACAATTCACCAACAGAAGCTACAAAATTACCGCTTCTATGTTTATTTAATTAAAGTTATTCCTGCTTAACCCCTTTTTTAGGTATCAAGATATAAAATACTTGAAGAACATTTAATTTTTCATGTGTACGAGGGTTGTCTCTAAAGTAAGGTCTCCAATTTTTTTTCACAAAGAAAAACACGTTTATTGGCAATGAGTTATACATTGTTGAAAAATTTATTTTTCTCTACATAATCCCCGTCGCGTTCGATGTATTTTTGCATGCGATGTAGCATTTTTCGTATACCCGTGTGTTACGGGCCAATCGAGCTTTTCCGACGACCCGTAACCAGATAGATGGAAAAAGGCCTACAGCTTAGCTCAGAGGAGCAGGGGTGGTTCACGGAAACCGCTAACGGGAGGAAACCTTCTTAGTTGCGTACAGGGTATGTCGAAAATTAACGGGCACCACCTTCCAAATCATAGCTGATTGCAGGTCCTCGTGGAAGGCCGAGAAGGCCAACAGCTTACGGGAAAAAAGCTCACCTTTATTGTGCCTCCTCTTATATATTTAAAGCTTGCAAAATTCTTACACAAACAAATACAGAGTACACATAAATAAAAAGAGTCAGAAAATTTTAAAACACATATAATGAAATTACTGGAAACGACAGTACAACGAAAATGACAGGCAAAAGTGATTTTATAATTCTAGATTACAACTGAGTACTTTGAACGTTCAAGAAAGGGGGAACTCGCCGCCCATGCCCAACGGTATTTAAAATTTTTCAATAACTCTGCGTTGTCAGTGGCGTCGAGTTTACAGGAATCACACAATATTTATAGTTACTAATTTTACAACAGTACAGAAAAAGAAAATGACGAATGCCGCTTCTTATTTATCACAAAAAGAGGTTCAAACACTTAAATTTTGCAAGCTGGCACGAAAAGAAAGGTTCTTAATTTCACATCACAGAAAACTAGCTTATTACCTTGATGGAGTAGCGAGTCAGGCACAACTTCGGGCGATTTCCAGATGCAGGAAAATACGTTGAACGACAGCAGCAGCAAAGGGACAAGCGCCGGGCTTCGAAATTAATCCGCCGAACGGCGATCGGCCAATTCACACTGAATTGCCTTTTGTTTGGGTTTAAAATCCTAGCGTACTTTTGTAAGATCCGACAATTATTGTCGATGTGTTGTTTTCACCCCGTGGTAAAACAACGAAACGAAAATTACACCAGGTATACCCATCGGAAACCCAAGCCGACACTTGCAGCACTCGATTTATTTACGACCCTCCCCATAAGATGTAATTTGGGAAGACCGGAGCCAAGAAAGGTGAATGACTGACTGGTGTAAAAACGCAACGGGAATCTCCACTTTCCCCCAAAAAGATTGCACCTTATTTTGAAATGCTTCTAGAACGAAAGTGACCACGTGCGACCTTCGAGAGAAGTCTGAAAACAAATCCTAAATGCTAGCACTGTTTAACAAAGAAGTTCGTAGAAATCCCGTCTGAACGGCGAAAATATAACTTACAAAAGAAACAATTCTGGGACTAATTTGGTCATAAATTAACTTCTGAAGGGAAATACTAACAAAACGGTTAACAACACACAATCTTCGAAAAACGCAACATAGCGAAACGGTAACCCAAAATAAGACTGCAATTAAAATAACGTTATTCATCTCTACGAAGCGGCAAACAAATTAAGAAATTAATTCGTATAAAGCGGCAAATTTTAAAAGAACATAACACGTGTCATATAACACTCCCGCCGCGGCGCGCAAATAGCGTACAACCTCTTCTTTCAACTCCTCGTTGGTCCTGAAATTCATCCCACCCAGGTGTGATTTCAACGCAGGAAAGAGATAATCGCTTGGTGCTAGGTCCGGGCTGAAGGGGGGTGTGTGACGTTATTCCATCGAAATTGGCGTTATCCTGATGAAAACGCACTCCCTTCGTCAGCATGTCCCTTCTTTTGTTTTGAATTCCACGGCGAAGGTTCTTCAAAGTTTGACAGTAGCGATCATCATTTATTGTTGACCTGATAAGCATGAACTCGCACAACAAAATCCCCTTCCTATCCCAAAACACAGTCCCTATCACTTTGTTGGCAGACAATGTTTGTTTAAACTTTCGCGGCTTCGGCGGTCCTGAATGCCGCCACTGACGGGACTGTTCTTTTGTCTCTGGTGTCGTGTAATGTACCCAGGTTTCGTCGCCAGTGACAATTGAATCCAAGAATTCCTCGCCCTCTTCTGCGTAGCAATCAAGGAATTCGCGGGCCGCTTTAACCCGTTGCCGTTGGTGATCTTCAGTGAACATTCTGGGGACCCACCTTGCACACACCTTAATAATACAAATGTTCTACCAAAATCTTGTCAATAGTAGTCTTACTGACACCAGGGATCAATTTGCACAGCTCCCGAATCGTGACCCGTCGATCTTCAAGCATTACCCTCTCCACTTTTGCAATCATTTCGTCCGAAACCGATGGCCGTCCGGCACGCTGTTCATCATGGACGTCTGTACGTCCGTTTTTAAACTCTCTGCACCATTTTCTCACATTTTTTGATGTCCATACACTTCACATAACTGTCGATATTTCTATAGGCGTAGTGTCCTTAGCACACAAAAAACGAATCACAGAACGTAACTCAAATACCTGACGGTAGCGGCGAGTGGAAGCCCATCGCGGTCGGCTACCAAACCAAGATTAAGCGTCGCAGACAGCTCGGAGTGGTGGGGATTTGTAGGCGGGGAATCAAGCTACACGCCAGTGTTGGCAGACCTTGCGTTAAAGCGTTCCTTGCGACTCTAGCGCCTTGGAGACTTTATTTTACGGACAACCACAACCCTCGTACATTAAAAATCTATTTTAATTGTTTGTTAGAACAGTTTTCCAACTAGTTTTACTTTTTAGTTATATTTTTATCCTTTATTTTCCCCTTTTCAGACACTAATGTATCATAACGTATCATTTTAGGCAATTATGTTGCCAGATGTGAATTAAATGCCTATTTCAGCGTTTCTAAACCTTTTTACCATTGGAATCCTCGAAATAATCATGTTTGAGGGAACCCCAACATAAAAATTATTGTTAATGTATTTGTTTTTCTATTTTGTGAACTTAAACGTCATAAGGAAAACGTAATGTATTTTTTCTGATAGTTGGTATAAGCAAAAAATAACTTCCTTTTTTTCAAGTTTGTTGACAAGAAAATAAAACTCAAATCAAATTGCTTGGTCAAGAGATCATATCCTCAGTATTCCATCCTCCACAATAATTAATCCCATATCTGCAAACACAATGAAAAATAAACATAAAAAACAGATAATAACTACTGCAATAACTTAGTCGTTTATTGACCATACGGTATAAGTTTAAATCAAGGTAAAATGTCATATGAACAACTATATGTGTCAAGGAAATGGGAGTTTTGAAGCCAATTTGAATTTTTTAATGTGAAACCTGTGCTTGTCGTTTGGTACACAAACACTTAATTGGGAGTCAAACTTCTGATGAACACTCACAGATTTCATCTTCAACCGAAACAAGCCTGTTTTTGTCTTTGTTCTTGATAATTGTTAAATAAGGAAAAGCTTGTTTACCTAAGAGGTTGGAATATATTTATTGCTTTCCTATGAATGGCGGAATACTCTGCGTTCGCAGAAATCTGGACATGTCCAGGGGTAGGTCATTACATCTCATTTTGAGTGTACGATCAGATTGCAGCCCACAAAGTTCTTGCTCTTCTCATAAAGTCAAGTTCTCAGGATGACCGGAAGATTCAAAGGATCTCGCTTATTGCTTTCTTGGAAGTATTCCTGCAATTCATCTTTTAGCTCAAACACCCTATCTAAAACTCTGTTTGTTGAGCATTGAGCTAGAACGTAAACAAACGCTTGACAGGTGCGTTGATTTACCGGATGTGTATTTACGTAATATTCCTTGCGTTTCTAAATTAACGTTCGCGCTATCAGAATTCTTTTTTAGCAGAATTGATGGTTCTGAAAAGAACCATTTTTTTAAGTAAAGGTGTTTTATGGACTTGGAGACATCTGCATTATAAATACTGACGTAAAAGTAATCCGCTGTTAAGTAGTCCAAAAGTTTTTTTCTAACACCGAGAGATTATGGAGAAGACAAAGTAAAGATTTCGAGCGTCAATTACTTCTTAAGTAATGAGGCATTCGCGTTATCTAGCGTAGACCAATCACAGCGCGCGCTCGGGTGAGTCAAACACGTGCGTTTGTTGACGTTCTAGCTCAATGCTAAACAAATAGAGTTTAGAACTCTCCTCTACTTGGCCACCAGATATCTGTAGGTAGCGAGAAATTTGTGTGTTGCTTGTCCATGTTTGCACGCAGCGTTTTAAAAATTCTAGAGGGAACTGGTCTTTGATTAATAATTTTAACCATTATTGTAGTATCATCAAAAACTTTTTTCAAAGCATCTCTAGATTTTGAAATCAGCACTTCTCTGTGAAAAAAGCAGTGTGTTGAGACAACATCACCATTTTCTTGTTTTAGGCCTGTGTGATACGGCACAGAATATAGAACAAAATTTTTGTCAAGGTGTTTTTACAAAATTCTGTAGATTCATGTTCTAAAACATACAGAATTTTAGTGTTTGTTAACAATCATAGAGGGCGGAGGATAATATTTTTACCACGTGTTTACCCCGCCTGCCAACACTCCACGCACTTTCTCTTATCTCGTTCGTGGTCTTTATTGCTGCAGCTTGTTTGCTTTGTCTTGCGTTCGTGTAAAATAAATAAATAAAAGTGCTATGAACTTATGCAATACCCTAATATGAAATCTTGTTAGGATTCTACTTTATCGACAGTCACATGACTATTTTGACAGTTTCCTCACAGATGTCGCCGTAATTTGCACATATTTACGCATACTCACAGACAGAATTTCTCACAAAATTCTTGTTCATATCATACATGATTTGCAGAATTTTGTACAAAATTCTATACGTCATGCTCTAAAATCTGCAAAACTTTACTCAGATCTGCGTCGTACACTGACGTATATACTACGTAGACTGAGCATGCAGCGCTAGACCATTGGACCAGAATCCGCCATATTGCTCGTCTTTTGCCTAATAATTTTATTGTTTTAACTAAGATACGTTGGCAGAGCTTTAGTTGGCGCTACTGCGAAAATCAGGTGAATTACATTATGCGCAACCTAACCTACAATACTGACTACGGTTTGGGATCTCATCTATACTAAAGATTATTGTTTTTTTATAGTGTTATATTTGTTGTTTTTTATAGTGTTAGTTTTGTGTAACTGTAATTTATTGAAAGTACTTACAATGGTGGCTTGACTTGACAAAAACGGCAGTTAAGTTTTGACAGTTTAGCCAGTTAAGGTTAGATTTGTGCTTGGCTTGGACAATTGTAATACCAACATTACAGTAATGCAATCTTCGTAACATCAAATGTTACTATTTTACAGACGAGCAACATGGCCGCTTTTTTGGTCCAGTTTTTGAAGGCCACGCCCGTATAGATGCTCAGTCTACGTAGTATATAGGTCAGTGGCGTCGTATCAATGCGCAAACTAGCAATTTTTGGTGTTCATCAGTGATCACAGCGAGCAGAGAGATAAATGTTTTATAACGTATTTACGCCGCCGCGCCGACTCTAACCGAACTTTCTGTTATCTCGCCAGCGTCCTTGATAGTTTTCTCGTAGATGTCAACGTAATTGGCACCTATTTGCGCACGAACTTAATTTTGTACAAATTTCTATTCCGTGTAATATGTGTTTTACAGAATTTTGCACAAAATTTTGAACAAAATTGTGTGCTGTGTCATACAGGTCTTACACGAGAAACAGAACCTCTTATGGAGCCAACCACGATGGGGCGCCATCAGTACAGATGCCAACATAGTGTTTCCAGGAGAAACCTTTAGTTTCCAGATATTAGAGCAAGTTTTATTAAATACAGTTTCTTTTTTGAAGGTTTCTGTCCAAGAAGGATGTAAAAAGATTTTAGTATCCGATTATTTCAATTTACACAACAAATTGGTAAAGAGCCAGCAGAAAGGAATAGCAGTATCTGATGAGCTAGTTTGTGGAGCATGTCACCGAACAATTATAGTTCGAGGTACGTATGTTTTTGTAGTTTTAATTGAGAACATGGAAAAGCAAATACTTCTGATTTAAATTTTGAGTATTACATTTAACTCTGATGTGTTCGCAGATTTATCACGAACAACTAATCTAATAGTTTACAACTGCAAGCACTGCTTTCACGAGCATTGCTTGCGAAGTAATGCCGCCAATTGTGGAATTTGTCATCCAACTAAGAAGACGTAGCATCGATTCGTCGTTGCACCAATTACACTAATAAATTTTGTTGTAAGTATATAAGTGTTTTACTAGTGGACATTACAAATCCTATAAACCCTGTACAGTTTACTCTGCGTCTACAATGGATTTCATGACATCAACTCATTCATCAAAATCTAAAATAAGGTTCTTCCTCATTCTGCTCCTCCCCATATGAATAATTCTGTACTTGACTTTCAGGGCAGTACTGAGTAAAATGCTTGATTGTAAAATCAAGAACTTCTTCCGGTTTCACGAGTAAAGTGGCTTGCACATAGTCGGCCATCATGTTTTTAAACTCAGGATGGTCGGCGAGATAAGATTTCATCTGCATGTTGCATGTTGTCTGAAAGTTTAAATGCCGTGCAAATCATTTCTGCACGCTTAAATAATAATACTGGTGCACCTTGTGGTCTAGGAATTCGGAAAACAATTGCATATCGGTTTCCCAAGCTCGTTTTAATTCTAGATGCTCGTGTCCTGATGGTTTTTCGTTCGATAAGTAGGCTAGGGGATTCACTTGCAGAATGTAATCGCAGCCCTCCCAATCTTGCTTTACTATTTGACCTATAAAATAAACAACCATCCGTATATATGGGACAAAACTTGCCAAATTTAATTTTACCGCTTAAAGTTAAGACAGTGACACAGCGGTGCACTATTCCACATTCTTCTATAATTGTCCGGTGTATTTTACACAAATCCAGCTTTGTGTTGTTTATAATTCCACTTTCAGGACCTGTGCATTCCTGAAAACAATTTATACATTTTCAAATTAGAGAAATAAATATAGTTTTCTTTTTTTATAACAGCAACTTTTGTTACAATAAAACTACATATTAAGATGATTGACCAGGGAGTCGTTAAGGCAGCTTATAATCTAGGAGTGAAGACCTGCCAGATAGAACTATAATATGCCCAAGACAATGAACAAATCATGAAAAATAAACCCAAACTGAAGGAAATAAGAGGCGAAAAAACATATTTCAACCATGATTTAACAAGGAAAGGAAGGCAGAAACAAAAAGAAATAAGAAAAAGGGCCCAAGAATTAAAGGAATAGGGCAAGGAGGTCAAGATTGGATATAATAAAATAATGATCGAAGGAACGGAATGGAGATGGGATTAAAAACAGTGAAAAACTAATAGAAACTTCAAAAAACTGAGCAACGACATTAAGATCGGATCAACAAAGATGAAGGAGGCGAAGATGATGGACAAGGCATCGGAAGAAATGAAAGTGAACGAACAACAAAAAAGCGAATAGAAATAAATCTAAAAAAGGGAAGAAATATAAAAATGGGCACATGAAATGTAAGAGGTTTAAACGGTAAAGGAGACGAAATAATAGACTAAATTAAATTGCAAAATTTAGACTATTTGGGAACAACGGAAACAAAAAAGAAAGGACAGGGAATGGAAGAAATGAAAGATTGGTACTGGAGGGTCGGAAGTAAAAATAAACGAAAGAGGAGCTGGGGGAGTAGGACTAATTGTGAAACCAGAAAAAGTAAAAAATATATAATGAAAGAATACTAGCAATTGAGGTATCAATAGAAGATAAAAATGTCTACAATTTGATAACAGTCTATGGACCAAATGGCAATGCGAGGAAAGAAGAAAAAGACGAGCTTTGCCAGTCACTCCAAACAACTTTGGACAAAGGGGAATGAAATGTCATACTAATGGGAGACTTGAACGGAAGAGTAGGCAATAACAACGAAGGAGTCGAAAGATATACGGGACCGTACAGTGAAGCAACGCAAAATAATAATGGAAATCGACTAATTGAACTGTGCTTAACAAACGACCTCAATATAACGGAACTCAAAATTCATGCACAAGCACATCTACAAATTTACCAGAGAAGTCCAATCTAGACAAGAAAAATCCATCATAGACTACTTCATAACATAAACACAGATAACAGGAGAAAGATAAAAGATGTGAAAGTAAGAAGACAAGCGGAGATAGGAAGCGACCACTACTTAGCGCTGATCGGAATTATGTCAAACGATGAATACACAAGACAAATCGAAAGAAAGAAAATAACTAAAGAAAAAGTAAAAAGCCATAAACTGAAAGAAGATAAGACCAGGAACATATACCAAGCTAAATTAAATGAAAGATTAGAAAAGGACACAAATACAGTAAGAGGAATCAAGGCCAAATGGAACCGATTCAAAGAGAACGTATTTAACATAGCAAAGCTGGTGTAAAACAGTAAAGATAACAAATTCACCGATAAGGAAAAAAAGCAGATGGTGGACACAAGAAATAAAACAAAAAGTCAAAGAAAAGAAAGATAAATGGAAGAAATATCTCCAAACGAACCAATTACAAGACTATACTGGATATAAAAACGTGACGACGGAAGTTAAAAAGCTAATAAATAATGCTAAACAAAAATCATGGAAGAATTTGGACACAGAATGAATGAGAACTACTCGGAGCATCAAAAATTGTTCTTTGGCACACTAAAACATCTGCGAAGAAAAAAATCCCTCAAAACTAAGCAATATAAAAGACAAAAATGGGAACATTCTAACGCAAGAGAAAGACATAATGGAGTGATAGAAACAATACTTCAAGGAATTAACAGAGCTAAAACAGGAAGAGGAAGATCAGGAAGAAGGAGGCGTGGACGAGAATACTCTACAACCAATAACAATGGAAGAAATCACAGCAGCCATCAGCAAAATAAAATTAGGTAAAGCTCCAGGTCAGAATGAAATTGCAGGAGAAATGGTGAAATACGTGGGGGAAAGTGCGAAAGATGAATGCGATTATAATAGAAAAGCGAGCTCCTAAAGACTGGAACACAGGAATAATTATGCAACTGTTTAAAAGGGGAGACCCAAAAGACTGCATTAATTACCAGTGCGGCTTGTACTAAAGGGCACAAGGGCACGTGCCCACCCAACCACCAAGATAAACACAGAAAGAAATTCGCATGTAATTCAGTGCATTATTTTAATTTAATTATTTTAACGATGGTATCAAATTTTCCTTCCGCACCACACCCTCAAAACTATTTTCCGGGGAACGCTCTGATTTGTACCTATTTAGAGCAAGATTCGGTTGCCTATCGATTATCTTCGCTATACGTGATATACTAGGCGAATAGGGCACCGAGCGTTTTGTTCCCCATTTAACGTTTGGATTTCGACCGCAGTGTTTTGTGTTTTCGTGCAATCGTGCGTGTGAATTCAAAGACGAAAGTGACGTTTTTTCAATGATGGAAGTTAATTGTGTGCAAAATCTTTTAAAAAACTCGCTATCATTTGAGGAAAAACTTTTAATTAAGAAGAAAGGAAGGCCTATTCCTGATCTTCAGATAAACTACAGTTCGACAAGTAAAACCCGAACGTACAATAGAAAATTCAACAAGAATA
>JABXWE010036233.1:0-10521 GCA_014611495.1 Limonius californicus
TCAGAGTAAGCGTAAAAGAGCACTTAAAGGGCATAGTAATCCCCAAACTTGGAAACGGAATTTGAATCAACTGAAAAGGATGCGCGGTGAGAATTACCAGAGTCAGAAGACACAAAACATCATCCATGCACGCAATTTGACATTACCATGTAATGCCGAAAAGTGTAAGCAGTCCAAAGAAAAGCGGCAATGTTTCACTATTTCAGAAGAAAATAGAACAGAAATATTTAATTGTTTTTGGAAAGAGTTAAACTGGAATAGTCGGAAAGTATACGTAGCTGCTCTTGTGCTAACTGCAAATGTAAAACAACGAACTGTCAAAAACAAACAGTCCCGAAGAAATTGTACCTTACAGTATAATTTGAAAATCAATGGAAAGCGTATACCAGTCTGTAAAAAAATGTTCGTTTCCACCGTGGGTGTGAAAGAATGGTCAGTAAGAAGTTGGACCATTGCGTCGACAGCAAAAGGTAGTACTTCCAAAAATGCTACGGAAGATGGTGGCAAAGAGGGAAACTAAAAATAGAGACAAAATGTTACTGAATTTCTTAATAATCTTCAAAAAATGCCATCACATTATTGTCTCTCATCCTCCAGTAAATTATATCTCGATCCAATTTATCAGTCGTATGCTGATGTTTACAAAGTTTATAAAGAATACTGTAGCCACAGAGAAATTTCTGACGTGTGTGGACTATGGGTTTTTACTCAAGAACTTCAGAAAACGAATATTGGCCTATTTCAACCAAAAAAAAGACCAGTGCGACTTGTGCTTTGCTCACAATTTAGGTAATAAAGTGAGTGAAGCAGTCCATCAAACTCATATCCTCGAAAAGGACAGAGCACGGGAGGAAAAACGTATTGATAAGGAAAAAGCTTTGGCTGGTGAAGCTTGTGTATTCACTGTGGATGTGCAAGCTATTCAGTTAGTTCCATTGACAAAAGCAGGCGGTTTATATTTCAAGCAAAAGTTGGCATGTAAGAACTACACTATCTACAATGTAGAAACCCGTCATGTCGTATGCTATGTATGGCATGAGTGTGGGGGTGGCGCTGAAGCTAATAACTTTGCTTCTTGCCTTCTCGATTTTCTTGAACATGAGCTCACTGATGAAGAGAAAGACAGGAAGGATAGCATATTTTATACAGATGGTTGTGCGGCCCAAAACCGCAATGTTTTATTGTCAAATGCATTGCAGTACTACAGTATTTCACGAAAAACAACCATCATTCAAAAATTTTTAATAAGAGGTCATAGGCAGATGGAATGCTACAGTGTTCATTCCACAATCGAGAGAAGAAAAAAAAACCGCGAACTGTTTTGCCCTGCTAATTATGTGCAACTAATAGAAGAATCTCGACGATCTGCACCAGGCCCTTACCGCGTTAAATACATTCAACATGATTTTTTCAAGGATTATAGTTGTTTAAATTATTACAAATCTATTCGACCTGGTAAGAATGCAGGTGATAATTGTGTGAATGACTTGTGCGCTTTGAAATATGGTTCCCAATTAGGAACTGAATACAAAATTAGTTTCAATGACGATTGGCAACTATTGCCTCAACGAATTGCAAAAACAGATAAGGATTGATATTCCCAAGTTGTATTCAGCACCACTACCTATAAGAGCACAAAAGTACGAGGACCTTCAATCTTTAAAAGGTGGAATACACAAGGACTATCATGCATTCTATGACGGCCTAGTACACAAATAAGGTATAGAGTTAATTGATTTTTAAAATGAGAAATTTATTTTTAATAAGATTCTTTGCATTATTAATCTAATTATAGCATTTTATATATTATTGTAGGTTACAAGGCGATCCCGTAAACTTAACCTCTGGAAATATGGCACAATAGTTTTTATTTTCAATAATTATGAGAATATACAAGTATTTTATTATAGTTGAAAATGAAATGTTTACGTTACTTATGTATAATAATGATTTTAATTTCTTTGCAATAAACAAAAATACAATGTAAATTTATTTTATAAACCAAATTAAACCAATATACGTTCTGAAATATATAAACAAAAATCACGTATCTCATATTGTTTTTTTTTGTTAAATGGTATACCTCGTAACTCAACTAATTATTTAAATAATTATGAAACTATACAGTCTGCTATTGCAACATTGCGGCATTTTTATTCTTTTGGTTATGAGATAGTTATGTCCAAAGTACATAAATATTTGACGTAAATTCACAAAATGAACACGTTTTTATCCTTTCCTGTGAAATTACGTTTTTTGAGATGCGTGTTTTAGCCAGAGCAGCGACGATGTAGTAATAATACATTATTTTAATTGTATCAGATAGATAACACATTATACCGCTTTGTGCGAATAGTTGTCTACTCAGCAGGGTTTTAAATTAATAAATAAAGGTATAATTATTTACCTTAATCACATTTATTTGTACAATTTATCCAGTAATTTCCAAAAATGTTTTATTATTTTTGCTTGAAAAGCAATATTTCTGTAATTAAAACAAGTAGTAATAATTTGTAATAATCCAACGTACGCTTACAAAAATAGACAGAAAATTAATGGTTTCTTATATATAAATAATCTTAAAGTCTTATTATGAATATGTTTTCACCCCACCAAACAACAACAAACTAAGGAAAATAAAAGACGAAACGGTAAGGTGGAAAACCCCAGAAAATATAAAAAATCAAACCATACCAATAAGACTAAGAATTGGACTCACGTTTGACACATAGCTACGTATTAAAAAAATCCCTATAATCCTGTACATGGAACACACGAGTAGCCACTCAACATCTTATGGTCGATTGTATGAGGTACGCAAATCAAAATCAACAAAACAAGATACCGCCTACTTTAAAAGAAGCCCTAGCAAACGATCCGGAAAAAGCCCAAAATATCATAAGCTACTTTACCGATACCAACTTAATCAATAAATTGTAGTACTTAGTCAAATATGTCCGTATATGCAATTTAAAATTGTAATATTAATGTACCGAGGTATAAGTAGCTGGTGATAACAAAATACCTTTCTTGCTTATCACAAAAAAAACTGCAGTTTTAGACCACGCCACTGAGTTCTTTGCGAACAATTTGTGTATGAAGCACTTATATTTGAGGGCAGCAAATTTTAGTATAAGGGTAACTTGTAACGTCCCCATGGCTGTGCAATTGATGAACTGTGGTAAAGTATTTCCCATGACTAATACATTAATCGCTAGTTATGCGTCGCTCAAGTCAAGTACATTCTTTCTGAATTTTATGCAGTTTAACACAGCAAATATCTATTGTGTTTCGTACGATTAGTTTATATGAAAGGAATACATTTTTCGAGGAATATCACATTACTATATTAAACTATACTAAAAGTTGCTTTTAAAACCGATCAATATGTTCCAAAATATTTGTATTGTTGCCATCTGGAGATATAAAATTTTGTAAAATATCTTAACATTATTTAAATTGTCAATTAATAAATAATAACCGGAAAATGGTATAGTTAAAAGATTTAGATTTCTGATAAGTATTTGCTTAATTGATTATATAATAGTAAAAGATTGTTCAGAAGAAAACTGTCGTTAGTTTCAGTTTGGTTATTGAAATAACAATTTATTTGTATGCCATTTGAATACTTATATTTTGTTCTAACTATATTTAAAAAAAATAATAATTTATAAATTTGTATTACACAAGGTGGTCCCCTTAAATGTGGTTGACGCAGCTCAACATACATGCATCATAGCAACGGATATTATTGCATTTTTATAGCATAGAAATGGATCGTAGACGTTTTCGGTTAAGTTTATCTCTTACTGCAGTAGTTAACAGTTTTACTAATATTAATTATATTAGTATTTAACAAGAAAAGCACCCATTGGTGCCACAGTATTATTATAATAACTAAACTAGTGAAAAACACCCAGAAATAAATAACAAAATTTAATTTTAATTCAGTAAATGTTCACAATTGTCTCCATCCATTTCCGCACATTTTCTAATTCCTTTTCAAAACGATCTTTGAGCTCGAGCAAGCGAGTCAGATGTAATTGATGTACAAGCCTAGATTATTCTATTTTGTAAATCCTGCTCATGTACTACCGGAGTTTGGTATACTATTCCTTTAATTGTACTCCAAAGAAGAAAGTCGAGTGGAGTGGTATCGCAACTTCTTGGTGGACATAGATGTATAGCTTCTCTTCTAATCCAATTTTCTCCAAATACATTATTTACGTAATTTCTAACAATCCAACTGTAGTGAGCTGGACAGCATCATGTTTGTTGCAAGAGTTTTGTCGTACGTTCAGTTCGACATCTTCCAACAGCTTTTGTAAAATGTTTTGTACGAAATCCAAGTAGCGAAGCAGCGTGAACCAATACTATGGTTACCTACTATGCAACATCATATATTTACAGAACTTTTTGAAAACGTGTAGCACATGTCCAATGCGGATTTCCAGTTGGTCCACTAAAGGAACGTAATAGGAATGAAATACGTTTGCTTTCAGAATTCTTCTAACTGAAGTTCTACTAATACCTGCATTTGTGCTTAGATCTCTTTGACTCATACGGGGATTTTCATTCACAACCTATAAACCCGTTAGTTCATTTTCGCTGTTTGTAATCGTTTTGGGTCTACATTTTCTGGAATTAAAAAATTTACCTTACAGAAATTTCAAAGAATCTAAACATTTTCTCAATTGGTGGTCTTCTAGTTGGATAACACCTATTGAGGGCTGCATCCATATTTCCGCGGCATTCGCCAAATAATAAGCAACAAATATGTTTTCTCGTTAAAATTGACAGCTTGGTTTAGTAGGCGGTATTGCTCGATTTAGTTAAAAAGTGGTTTTGGTTGTCATGCTACGAGGATTGATTGATAACTAAGGTCTCCAATCCTGGATAATGTGCTGCACTCTTTCTTAACTAATGACCAGTTGCAGAGAAATTTCTCTTGAATCAGCGCATCCACTCGTTTTTGATTCTCCTCATGCGTCACTGAAATTGGTTGTCCTGATCTTTTTTCATCAAACACCTTCATCTCGCCCCAATTGCACGTCGAACCCAATGGCGAACATTCTTCACATCAATACAAACATTTTTAATTTCTGTTGTGTTTACGAAAATGCCTCGTTATGTCGAGGTATTTTCATAAACAAAACAGAAATTAAAAATACAATTTCTATAACACCAAAGTATTTAATTGACTTCGCATTGTTCTTTACTGTAGGTCACAAGCACTATCCATTGTTTTTGAGATTATGGCTACATGATAATTGCACGTCGTAACGACAACCCAAAACGTGGACAAGCATTTTAAGGCAAACGGTTGACTTTACGCGTATGAACTAAGAATACTGTATTTTTATAATTTTTAATTCTCTTTCAGAAAATAACCTAAAATTTAAAATGTTCTACTAATAACAAAGTTAGAGCTAATATAAAATTTCAGTGGTAGGTTAAGTGCCTCTTACGGTCAAGTCTGGTTAATGAAAATGGTTTTGTCACTGTACTACATAATGATAAGTATGTGTACCAAATTGGAAAGAAATATCTTTAGATTTGTGGAAATTACAATAAAAAGAAAAAATAAAAAATTGACCTTAAGGCCCTATAACTTCTTAAGGAATGACTTTCTACCTAAGGTATATTAGGTTTAATCGGTTATTTTTACCTAAAGAATGTATGACTAAACGCTGGCCCATTCTTTCTGAGACACCCTGTATAGTGAAATAGTTGAAGAGCCGGCCTCGGTGGTCTAGTGGTTTACGCATTTGCCTTTAGATCCGAGGGACGCGGGATCGAATCTGGCTGAGGTCGGCGAGATTTTTCTAGCGGGGAAAAATCTGTAAATGCGCCTTCTGTCGGATAAGAAGTAAAGCCGTAGGTCCCGTGCCACTGCGATGTGTGACACGTTAAAAATCCCTACTGGAGTTGGAACTACCCCTGATAGGCAAAATTCTTAGTTAGGGTGTACAATGGGCCAAATGTGGCCTAAGTGCATAGAGATGCTTGGAAAACCGCGTCCTAGATCTCGCTCTTTCAAATCATCATCATCAACAGTTGAAGAAACCACGTGCTGAAAGGTTACCCATTTACATAGTTATCATGACAATGCAAAACGCTGATTATAGCATATTTTGAGTCATTTTAGTAGTCCCTTAGTGAACAAATCTTCATCCGTTTTACTCGACAATTATACACATATAGTTAGACATACTTTTATACATGCTAATTTATTTAATGCCGATTAATATCCTGTTTATGTATGTGTGCCTTTCAATTTGATCAACAACCTTCAAAACTGTTTTAATTTTAAACTTTTTGCATCATTTCGGGAGACTTCAAATCAGTTTCCTCCTAGGGCCTTCAAGTGTCTTAATCCGCCGCTCTCTCCTGTATTTGATTTTGATGTAATCGAAAAAAGAAAGCATTAAAACTAATTTTTTGTATACGCTCCCAAAATGAGCTATTTTACGGACTCATTTCAGTCCGTAAAATGAGTCTTTTTCGGACACTATCCCAAAAAGTTGCCATGACAACTTTTTCGGACACTATCCCAAAAAGTTGCGATGACAACTTTTTCGGACACTATCCCAAAAAGTTGCCATGACAACTTTATTTAATCTAATAGGTACAACAATATGAAAAAATTATTAGGTTTGTAAGTTAATTTAATATAATAACATCATTCATTATTATTAAACACTTATTTCCCAAAATGAAAATGAAATGGATTTGCTGGATTCTGCATTTTTTGTGTTTACATTAAACAATCTGGTTACTATGGTGGCATGGTAATTAAAATCCGAAGCTCACTATTTTCGAGACATATTTACTCCGATCACATTAATCATTCTTAATAATAAGAGGTTTGAATGTGTTTTTGGGAGCTTTAACAAAAAAATGTTGTTTGTAACACGTACCTAAAACGTTTTTTCGGACTCATCTGTGATTCCGGACTCGGCTTCGCCTCGTCCGGAAACAACAACGATTCGTCCGAAAAAACATTATTTTAGGTACTTGTAACAAAAATAACTATTTTCGTATAATTGTTGCCGTAAAACTGCTTACAAATGTAGTAAATACCATATTTTCAGTTGAAAAATGCGGTGTTACATAGTGTGTTAATAGTCTTAATTTATAATTTAAATGTGTACCTAGATAAAACAAAGTTGTTCTGAAAGAAAAAAACTCAAAATTTGTATTTAATAGTGTCGTAATCTGAGTTAAACGATTTTAGTATTTTGGTATATTTGTATATATTGCCAGGTCCTCGGCACACACTGGTGCGTAGGGTGCCTGTTCCTAACCCTATATGAAAATAACTAATTGTACTAGCAAAAACGGGATACTTGCGATAATGCTCCATGTTGAAATTATCTGCAGTGAGAAAGAACAATTCTCACGCTCTGCTGGTTGTTTCATAAACATGATTTTATACAGATTGACACTCCTAAATTGTTTTTAGGTGACCATAAAGCTTGACGTCTTTTAAAACGAAGTTTTAAATTAAAGATAGTCTTTATCAAAAAACAATTTCAAAGATTAATGTTCTTTTAAACCATCTTTCTACGTGCTCTAACTGATAATAAGACTGATGTCGCAAAGAATTATAACGTACAATTTTCGTGTTCACCCATCTTATTTAATATCCAAAAGTTAAGCAGCTTTTCGTTATATTAATTCCTGTTTGTGCAGCTTTCATATTTTATTTGTTTTTTATGTACAGCTGCGGAAACATAAATCGGGACACTAACATTTCGCTAGCGTAAATGGATTTGTTTGAACTTTATAAAAATGATTACCAATGGCTAGTAATCTTTAATAACAACGAAAGTAAATAATAGACAAATAAAAATTTATTAATATTTGGTCATACATCCATTCGCTTCTATTACTGCAGCTAAACATCTCGGCATCGATGCAACTAGATTTCGAATAAAATCCACATCGATATTATTCCATGCATCTTGAATGACATCTATCATTTGCCCCTGATTCCTTGGCCGAAAGTTTTCCCGGTAAATGTTTTTTACCATGTAACTCCAAACATTTTCCATGGGATTCATGCTGGGACTTTTCGATGGCCAAGGTAATACATCGACGGTATGGTTGTTGAGCCACTGCCTAACAATACGAGATGAGTGAACAGGCGAATTATCTTGTTAAAAGATAAATTCAACGGGGTGCATCCGCTGAACTGTTGGTAGCATGACATTTTCAAGTATATATAAATAAATTTGTCCATTCAATCGTTCGTTTATATGCCAGCACACACCTACACCTTCGTAGCTCCACCCCCACATGTAAGCAGAAAAGCGGCCACTAGTATGGATATTATGGACATATTTTTCTTCAGACCGGCAGTTTCGGGGTCGATATGCGCGAGTACGCGCGTTACTGAAAGATTGAAATACCTTCTCATTTGAGAAGATGGCAGTTTTCCAGAAGTCTTCATCTCTGTTTAAAAACTTTTGAGCATATTCAACTCTTAGCCGTATATTTTCTTCTGATAAGAAGGGTTTTCGGGCAGTTCAATAATTTGCAATTTCGCTGTTTTTCAACCGGCTTCGGGCCGTTCGTACAGTAGCTGGAAAATTAACGTTTTCGCAAGCACTTACTGCTATCTCAAATGGATTTCACTTTAAAAAATTTAGCAATGCATCATCTTGATCTTCAGTCGTACACTTCTATCGTCCTGTCCCATCTTTTCTTCTCACTTTCTGATCTTCATCCCATTGTCTCTTTATTCGTTCTACCGTACTCTTACTAATATTAAATCGTTCTCCTATTTGTCTATACGACCACCCAGCGTGTACTCCCTGTATAAATTTTTCTCTTATATTTTCATTAATATGACGATACATTTTATAAATGTTAATTATAACTGATGACATTAGTAATGCATGACACATGACATTTGACAACAATCAGAAAGGACAATTTACACTATACAAATAATACAAATAATACAAATAATACAAATAATAGAAAATCTCCATATAAGCTTGTTCCGGTTTATGCTTCCGCAGCTGTACATCCCATGAGTTCAAAAAGTAATTACATAAGGGTTGGCCATGAAAAATAAAAGTAATGTCAACAGCAAGCTTTAAAATTCATTAACTGTTATCACTGTTGTTGTTGTCATAAGTTTATGTTGAAAATTCAGTTAAGTTACAATTATAATGGTTTTTACAATAGAACACAAAACATTTATGATTGAATCATATTTTCGAGAGAACGGCGAATGGATTTACAGTGCGGTGCCATGTTTAGAGGAATTTCGGCAACAATTTCCAAATATTGCTGTCCTTGAAGGAGATTTTTACAGCGTACTTAGAAGATGTGTTGATGTATTCCGAGCTACAGGGAGCATTACTCATAGAGATAGAGCTGGAACGCCAAGAGTTCGTACTCAAAATACAGTTGATGATGCTCGTCAACGTTTGAACGAGCAACCCACTACATCACTACGTACACTTTCGCAAGAGACTATTTTATCATTAGGAACTTGCCATACTATTGTCAAAAAAGATTTAATGCTGTACCCATAAAATTCTTGCTTTATATGAGTTGCTGCCATCAGGTCACAATAGGAGAATTTTGTATTGTCAGTGGTTCCAACAAAATTTAATCAACAACGACGAATTGCTAAATTTAACGTTTTTTTTCAGACGAGGCCTGGTTCACCCTTTCGGGGTATATAAACTCACAAAATATGAGGTTATGGAGTGTACAAGTTGGTGTTTGGATTGCTGTGTCTCGAGAAATATTATCGGACCCATATTTTTCTACGAAACTATTACTGCTCAGAGATACCGGAATATTGTACGTGAATTTATTAATCAGCTTCATGAGGATGAGCTCCAGCAAGGTTACTTCCAACAGGATGACGCGACGGCCCACACCGCTCAATTACCTTCGTGAATTTTTTGACCATCGAATAATTAGTTTACGTTCAATTCCAGAATTTCCATCTAGATCACCAGGCTTGACTATTTTAGATTACTTTATATTCCCTTATCTGAAAAATAATGTATACAAGACCCCTATTAACAATATCGAAGAACTGCAAAACAGAATTACGGAACAGTGTGCCAATATAACTCCTCAAATTCTTATAAATGCTTTTAATAGTATGAAAAGACGAGTAAATTTGTGCCTGCAGGAAAACGGTGGCCATTTTGAACAGCTTCTTTAGTGTTTATGTTTATTTTTCTGTACCTGCGAAATAAAAAATTATAATTTCCAATTTTAATGATTACCTGCTTGTTATGATTTGTTTAATAGTGTAGCAATTTAGTTGTTACTGTTATAGTCTAAATTGAAATAATAGAACTCATTTCTTCAAAAATTGATTGATTTACATTTACCATGCAACTTAACCTAACATAACACTGCCGGTTAGGTACTGGTGCTTGCGCTAGATGGCGCTAGAAAGGCTGTGCCTAAATGTCAATTGGTATATAAAGCTTGCATTAGACATTATTTTATTATTCCATGGCCGACCGTTATGTAATTACT